>JAOWBH010153467.1:0-11942 GCA_028566215.1 Silene coronaria | reverse complement strand
ATTAAAGTCAGGGGTACAGTTAGTGGTAAAGTCAATATTTAGGGGTACCATGTATGTTAAAAAAAATGTAGGGGTACCATGTAGAAAATCGAAAAACTTAAGGGTACCATGTAGAATAACCCTAAGTTATTTCTTAAAACTAATATACGTATGCCTAATGATGGATTAACCCAACCAGACATAATGATAGCTTATCGATCCACACATGAAACACAAGATTAACCCAACCCGACAACTAGTCGAAGATGAGCTTGACCTAACATTTCACCCAATGACCTGACTCAACAACAACCCAACTAAACATGTTTGTGACCCAGCAGAGCCGACATTCGATATGACTAAACCAACTTTAAACCCACAAATACTACCATACCACCAGTTGTATAATAAGCATTATAGAACACTATACATTTAATCGAGCTTATGTGTAATTTTTCTGAGTTGTTTAAAGTTTATTTTTTTATGTTTAAGTGGGTGAGTTTACATACTTTATATTATAACTCAGATTCTTTAAAACAAAACTCGAAATTTTAGTATAGAGTTCGAGTTCTACATCATACAACATCATATAACTGGTGATATAGTGTATTAATTGCTAAATAACCCTGTTGTTTCACTCTAGAAATAACCGTTGAGAAGGGGTAATAGCCATAAGCAAAATTGACCCATTAAAAAAGAGGAAAAGAGGAAAAGAGGAGAATGGATAGGCAAAAGACATATTCACCGTTCACCATGGTTGGTCCATGTTACCTACTTACACATACACGCATCTTTCAGACCAACCCGTCCAAAAATCTCATCCAATTATTTCTACTCTTAAACGACAAAACCCAAAAACAAAGCTTTTGTCTTGTCTTTTACACATCCAAACAACTAACCCAGAATCATCTTCTGCAACTAGCATTTTATTTTAATTTTAACCCCATTTTCCTTACTAATTTAATTTAATTTAATTTAATTACCACCCTTTTGTGTTATTATTGCTGTTGTGTTCTTCTGTATTTTGCCTCTTAAACTCCACTCAGATGCAAAAACCCAATTTCCCAGTTTACCATTCGTTTTCCCCATTATTACCTGCATTTCATCGTCATCGTCATCGTCGTCGCCGTCATTATCTCGATCGGATGATACTGTTTGATCGGCCTATATGTATGAGGCTGAGATTCTAGGGTTTCTGATTTAGTAAATGCTTGCGATTCAGCTTGTTTTGCTGGTTGCCATGCTTGTTTTCACTGTAATTGTGCGCTGGACTTTGAAGAATGAGGATTCGAAGAAGGCGGATGTTCGACAGGTTTTATTTATGGCGTCGGAAGTGGATGTAGTCACGGAGGTTGAGGATTTTAAGGAGTATAAATCGTCATTGTCGCCGTCTTCTTTCGAAATGTATGATGATAAATCGCGGGGTTTTGTGACGGCGGTGCCATCTCCGCCACCGTATGAGTGTGCTGTGTGCTGTGCTTTTACGTCTACACGGTGTTCTCGGTGTAAGGCGGTTCGTTACTGGTACATTTCCTCATGTTCTTGCTCTACATTACTCGTATTTGATTTGATTTGATTTGATTTGGTTGAGCTTGTGCTTTAAGTTTATTGGAATGTGTTCAACACTGATGCAATATTGCGGTTCACGATTCAGTAGTTTAGTTATTCTGGTCATTTGCCATTGTGTATATTGTAGTATGTTCTGTTCTTTGAGAAGAATGCAGGTGTTCAATTTTGCGGATAAATTGAACGAAACTTTAGAAATGAATATAATTGGGATCGGAGGGAGTGAGGTTGGAGACTAAGGATGTGTTTGGATAGAATATAGGAGAAAACGTTAGGGGAGGAGGATGGAGGAGAAATGAAGGGTAGGGTAATAAAGCAAGAGAGTTTGCTCACTAAATCTTTCTCATGTAGAAAGATATTGACTAGGCTTGGAGGAGTATCTCCGTACAATGTGGCTCTTTGTATTTAGGTGGTGACGGAAATGGAGTGGGATGGTCCATTTGAAAGAGGGGGAGGGGCAAAGTGGAGGTTCCAACTACATTGCCAAAGTATCGGGGCTTCTGTTGAACCTCCTCTACCTAAGCATTGCTTTAATCCCTGTAGTCCACTTCAGTCAGAGCTAAAATGTGTTTTACCGGCATCGAAACATCACTATCTCTAGTAAATTCTCCACACATGTTGGCATGCCCAATTTTAATGCTCGGGAGATGTGGATCATGCTGAGTTTTGTAGCGTGAATCGGTGATTCTAAGAAGATAAAGAACTCTAATATTTCACGAGCCATTGAACATACTTGGTGTGTAGCCACTGCTAATATCCTACAACTTAAACAAAATGTTGACCACCCCCCCACATGCAATGTGTGATGACAGTTTGGTGGTTGTACATTGTAAGTGCTTTGCTAAGACAAAGGGTAGGTTTTGGGTTAAGAGGCGATAAGTTAGCATGTCTTGTAGCAATTGTAGTGCACGAACATTGTGATTGTAATGCGTGTCTCACTAAGAAATGTAATGATTAGCTTAGGTTCGGGTAAAACATCGAACCATGTGGTGTTCGGATAGATTTTGACTTAATATTTGCTTCTCAAAAGGTTTTTTCCGAACAATAATTTCTGATCTATCCTCTTGGAATTCTCCCAGTCGATGAAGTCCTCGGATGTTGCTAAATAAGCCGCTGTCTGAACCGAATTCTTCAAGACTCATCCGGTGATAATTATTGAATATTTGGAACCTCACATGTTGATCTTTTGTATATTCTAGTGCAAAAGTAGCAAATAATTCACACGGAAGGATGGGATTAGTTTTATTGTTTGCTTCAAAAAGTCGTTTCATACCAATTCAGTTACCTAATTCAGCCACCTCCTTTCTTACACCCATATCACGTACTGTCTTGGCCCAAGATTGTTGAGAAAACTTTGTTTATTTATAAAACCTTCGAGAGCTTAGATTTGAAACAACTAGATGGGCTTGCGGGGAGGAGGTTGCCTGATTATGTGGCCACGTTGGTATTACTTATTAAATGATTATCCTAAGCAAACAACGAGACTTATTCCGTCCCACACCCTTAGACCGTCTGTTCGTTTTAGTGGAGCATTTTGAAAGCCGGCATACATTGAATGCGGGGGAGTGACTACTTTTCTTGCTTACTCGTTGAATTATTCCCTTGAGACTGCTCAGATCTATGTTTATCGAGCTTGTAAATTTGGACATGCTGAAGTGTGAAGGGGAATTCACTAGAGATGTTTAGGTGCCGGCACATTTTAACCCCGAGGGAAGTTTTGATTAGTGGGATGAAAATGATGATGATGAGCGGAAGGAGGTTCAATAGAAGGCTACCGCTTTTGGGATATGGGTGGGACCTCCATTTCAGCCCGTTTTATCCACCTCATGGTATACACTTTCACCCTCCTATCGTTGAGTCATTAATAATAAATGATGATGATGAGCGGAAGTATGTTTTCTATACACTGGTATTATAACTTTTGTGCATAAGGTAGAGCAGGTGCGGTAGATTTGTACTTCCTATAGAGCTGAATACGAGGCTAACAAAATGCAAATTTCTCATATAGTACCCTCTCCATGTGCATTAAATCCTGATTAGGACAAGGTCAACATTCAACACTTCTAAGGAAATCTTAACTGGAAGCTAAAATAACGAATCCAGCATCCTTGAAATCCCAATTGCAACTTGAAAAGTATTCACATAATCAGATATTGGGAGATAGAATAGATCTACTTGGACGAAAGTGTTGGAAAGCTAGTCTAATTTTGTCCTGAAATGGTCTTGAAATTTATAATTTTGAAGTTACTAGCTTGCCCAATACCTTCGTAGAGTATGGTATCAGATTGTTTGGAAGCAACCTAACTTCTTAATTCTTATATAACTTATTACTCCGTAATAAATACGGAGTATATAACTTATTAGTAAATATATACTCCTCCATTTCACTGTAAGCTTCCTGCTTTCCATTTTAGGCTGTTTCACTAAGATCTTCCTTTTTCATTTTTGACACAAAATGTATGGCTAATATTACCCCATCTGTTACCCTACATATCCTTCCTTAAATAAGAACCACATATTCGTTGTATTTTTATTTTTAAATATGATGCCCAAAAGTAACAGGAAGATCATAGTGAAATGGGGGGAGTAAATAATTATGAAATACGAGTACTAAAATTTAGTCTAGAAGTGGAGATGTTCATAAGTTTATTTTATTTCAAGACCGACATAATCTTGTAACCCATAAGTTTATGGATAAAAACACCTATGAGACGATTTTTATGGAGCATGTTGTGAGAATCGATTAAAAATTGACGGGTAACATCTTGTTGCTTAGGCTAAACCAATCGTGGTGGAAATGTAGTTTGCATATTGCAAAACTTATCTGAGAAGGAAACGGGAAATATTGGCTAAGATGTACCAAAATGAAATGTGGAATGGGTAAACTATTGGCCGTGAAATATTGTAAATAGGGGTTATATAAAGTTTTGAAACTATAATTGTAGTGACGAATGTAATGCTCAGAAATAGGCGAGGAGCAGTAAGTTCTGGTGGTTATATTCTCTCTGACAAAAAAAAAAAAAAAGATAATGAAGTTACGGTGATTACTTGAGGGATTTCATTTCAGCAGTAAACATCAGGCTTATTGTGTACGTCAATATTCTACTATTGTAAGAATCTTTTATCTAGGAACACACATATTAGCATTTTTTCCCATTGCTTGGAGCATCCAATCATCCACACATGAGGTATGAGGGGCTCTATGAAGAGAGTAGGGTCTTTTAGAAAGCCACGAGAAAGCAGGATCCATCTCAACATTTGTGCTTTTTGTTGAATGTAGTTGATAAATTATACCAAACTATTACCTTTTTCCTCTATGAAAAAGGCCAATATCCGTTTTATTTTGATTGAGTGAGAAAATTGCATCAGGAAGATAGAAGTAGGGAGGGGAGATGATGAAAAATAATTTTGTAGGAGTGTTTTTGGTATTATTATAAAGAAAAACAAAGACGAAGTGGATGAGGGCTAAATAATGAATGAGGGTGGGACAAGAAGATGAGAGTAAAATTTTGTGGATGTCTTGATAGTTAATATTACGTATTATGATGCTATTTTGGGGCCCTCAATCCCTTGCTACATTTGCCTCGGGTTTGGGGTGACAACGAGTCCTTCGTGGGCCTCTCTTTTATTCTTTCCCCCTTTGAGTGTGATTAATAGGATGGAGGTATGATTTGTTTTCTGGGGTTCTCTTTGGTGCTTTGAGATCTTGTTAGTAGTTTTTGACACTGCTTTAATTGACTTTTGTAATTTTGTGTTGTCTCATTTTCAATGAAGTTCTAGTAAATGCCAAATAATGCACTGGAGACAAGGTCATAAGTATGATTGCCATCCTTCAGCCATCAATGAAAATATAGAAACTTCTGAGCAATGTGAGACAAATGGCTCTGATTCTGCTGGAAGTGTGAAGAAGTCCACTAAGGGTAACATTGGTCAGGCGCACTACGATATTTCTGATTCTGATAATATGATGCCCCGTTTATCAACTGTGACAAGTGCCCCTGTGGACCTCGACACTAGATCAAGTCATTCTGGGGAACACGAGAGCCCTGTTCTGGATTATAATAGCCCTACAATGGGTCAAAGAAAGGGGAAGAGTAATATCAGCGATCTAACCACTTCATCTGGCGTGGTATCCCCTGGTTTGGTGCGTTCAATAAAAAAGCCGAACAGAGAGCAATCGATGAATTCTGACAGAAGGAGATCCAGGGCCTCAAAAATTGAAACTTCGTCAGTAAAAAAGAATACCAATACTTCAGAAGGATCCAACTTAAATGATGTACATAACCTTGAATTAAAAGAGGATATGGATGTTGATCATCTTATACCAAGCGAGGGTCAGGATTCTTCACAAAGCAGCATGCTCAATGTTGTGAAATCATTTCCTGGCACAAATTCTGGAAATAGTTCACTCCAAATGAGGAGCAGAAGTAGTTCAAGCCGCTTGCCACATCTTGGCCTCAAATCCTCTCTTCAGAAAGTCGTGCATACTTTCAAGACCTCTCATCACAAGAAGCCCCCTCATCAGAATAGTTTGCACGAATCTTCAGAGAACCGTGCCAACAAGGTCTCTTCTAACTTCACGTTCTTTTTCCTGCGAATAAGCTTATGCCTTCACTTCTAGTATAACATGTTTTTGAAAATTTTCAGGCAATATTTAATTATGGTATCTTCTTGAAATTGTATTCTTACAATGAAGTAGAATTGAAGCCCTTCGGTCTTATAAACTGCGGCAACAGGTACATATCTTTAAATTTCTTTAACTTCTGTGAAACAAAAAATATATTTTTTTTGACACACTAATTGTCTTTCTTTCTCAATGTATGGACACCACTCGCTAATTAGAATCAGATAACCTCTTAATTACATTCCAGATCTATCTAAAGTCGCCCAGTTTTTGCCAATGACTCTCATGATATTTTGCACGTTGCAGCTGTTACGCAAATGCTGTACTACAATGTCTTGCCTATACTCGGCCTTTGACCTTATATCTTCTTCAAGGACTTCACTCAAAAGAATGTAAGCATATCATCTTGAAGGACTTCACTGAAAAGAATGTAAACATTTTGGACTACACGGAGATTATTTGATGGGTTTTCCTTTGCTTTTCAATATGTTATTTCAGGTTGGAAGGAGGAATGGTGTTTTATTTGCGAGTTTGAACATCTTATACGAAAAGCAAGGGAAGGCTACACTCCGCTGTCCCCAATCCGTATACTTTCAAACATTAGCCATCTTGGTCATGGAAGAGAAGAAGACGCTCACGAGTTTTTGAGGTGAGAAAGTGATTTCCAGGATTTTTTTATTCTGTCTACACATCTGAGGTGGATTTAACGATTAAAGTTACTGAGGTGGCAGGTATGCTGTTGATACTATGCAGTCCGTTTGCGTCCAGCTTGCTGGATCTGTAGGTCAAGTGGTAGAGGATGCTACTCTCGTTAGCATGACATTTGGAGGTTACCTCCATTCTAAGGTCTGGTAACGTCTGTTGATCTATGGGCTCTAATGCTCTCTCTAATCTCTATTTTGTTGAGATGTTTGCTAGTACAATACCTTAAGCTTTCTATTTTGATTTCCAGATTAAGTGTATGAAATGCCACAACAAATCCGAGATGTATGAGAGAATGCTGGATCTTACTGTAGAGATAGATGGGGACATCAGATCTCTTGAACAAGCTCTTAGGCGATTTACAGCTTATGAAATTTTGGAGGGGAAAAACATGTACCATTGTAGCAGGTTGTCTATTGTTGCTCTGCCTTCTTTTGGGGCCATCAATTTTGAGTTAATCGGCTAGACATTTATGTGTATTCCTTCTACTATGTGCTATGCTTATTTTCCTATTTTTACACTTTCTTTTATTGTTATTCTATCCAATTACAGATGTAAATCATATGAGAAAGCTAAGAAGAAGCTGTCTGTCTTTCAAGCACCTAACATCCTTACAATTGTGTTGAAGCGATTTCAGGTGCTTGTCTTACTTTACTGAATGTACTTCTTTCTGTACTACGTTTTTTTATGATCCCTACTTTTTCTCTTATTATGTATATGTACTTGCAGGCTGGTACCTTAACAAAGTTGAATAAGCTTATACAGTTTCCGCAGAATTTGGACATGACACCTTTTATGAGTCGTTCAAGCGATGGACACCCTCGGTACAAACTTTATGGAGTGGTGGTCCATCTGGATGTCAAGAGTGCTGCATTCTGTGGTCACTACGTGTGTTATGTGAAGAATTACCATGAAGAGTGGTTCAAAATTGATGACAGTGTGGTATGTTTCATCTTTCCGCTTTGACTGTGAATATGAGGAACCTTACTTCCTAAGTTTCACTCTTGTTTATATCTTGCTTGTTTCATATGTTGCTTGTTTTTTGGTTTTAGTGTGACAGATATTGGGGAACTTGATTTTTTTATTCTCCAGTTTTTCACTGGAGAGTATCATCAAGTACTTGTTAATTCTCACCAAAAAAAATTAAGTACTTATTAATTGAATTTGCTGCAGGTTAGTAGGGTGGACTTGGAGAGTGTGTTATCAGAAGAGGCATATATTCTTCTTTATGCCAGGTACGGATGCTCTAGGTTTATATATTAAGAGCATCGTTCTTTGTATGTTTTTTGAATTTTAGGGGCTTAATTATGGAACCAAACTGTGGAAACTTTCCAATGAAGAATACTTCTTTGGTAGATCTGACATCAAGTTATTTTTGCCAGGCAAAATCCAAGACCCACGGCGTCATTAAGGGATGAATCTGATGGGAAGCTTCATGATGCTTATCTTCACGCTGTTCCTGCCCGAGGCAGTGACAAACTGGGCATACCAATTGGTAGACATAAGTCTTCTGACCCTTTGGCAATGCAATATCAGTCAAGTAGGAAGGGTTATGCAAAGGATTCACCTTATTTGGAGGAGTGGGTGACTCATTCCGTAGAAAGTATTCCTCGAGTGGACTCATCGAGTGAAGCGTCTTCTTTGTTCAGTCACTCAGAACTAGGCGCATGCAGTACCCCAAGCACAAAAGAGTCGGCTAGTGTTGAGGATTTCACGGATTACCTATTTTCATCTGGCGGATGAGTTTTGTCAGCTAATCCTTCTGAAGTTCTGAACATATTAGTGTTAGGCCTAACTGACCAGATAACTTTGGCTAACTTATTTGTTACTTGTTCAGGTTTACCGATTACCAGTAGACCCTGTTGAGCTCAAGTGTTTTATCCAGATTGAGCTTGACTCAAATGAGAGTAAGGAGATTTGTTGTTGTATAGGTAGAATAGAGTCTAGCGATCCTTGATTCCTCCGCATTAAGAATATCCTCCTTTGTAGCGAGGGCTATTTGTATTCCATTGCATTCTGAAATTTGCAGTAAATTATATTGAAGCACAAAACATCCCTCGATCTCATTCATTAATGATCTCCGTGACACCTTAGAAAACATCCATGTGGTTGATAGAAATGAACTATTGTTGCATGTCATGTTTTTTGTGGTGTTTCTACGACGCTTTACTACAATCCAACACTTGTTGTGAAGCCTTTCCGAAAATGTGTGTAAAAATGTATTTGCCTACCTAGTGTCGTATCCAAATGAGCGGAGATTATAATTATAAATAGACACCTAAAACCAACTTGAAATCATCCATGATGCTAATGTAGGCACCATGGCCACGAAGAATTTCTCGATACATATCTGAACACTCATGGCTTAATAAGGTATAAGATTGAGATTCCAGCATGATACAAATGACTACAACTTCTGAATAGTTAGCTCAGCGTAGCACTGACCACTGTGATGACATTGAGACACAGAATACTGACAACCAATGATACACAACCATTGGTTTGGTCTCTTTTTCAACCAATGACTCGAACAAGAGTAAAATGACACGGTCAATACAATGAAACCGGACTTGCTGAAAGCCTTTTACAGAAAAAGGCACGTTTATTGCCTGCCAGGAATAACCACAATCATGTCGAAGGACGAAAGTAAACAATGTAACAATGTAACATACGAAGGCTACCTTTATCAGCAGCAGCTAAAAATAGACAGAATGATGGCTTTAGACTTCAGTTAATCCAGATTTTTGCGAAATAGATATCGTGTCTCAAACAAATGAGACAAACTAAGATTAGAAAAGGTTCATGGTTAGTTGCTGAACAGTTGTGTTAATTGATTTATTCCATTTGACATAGAAACACAAATTCACCAGTAACAAGTTGAATTGTTCAGTGCTCATTATTCAGAATCAACCTAAAGAAAATGGTGAAGGCTGATTAAAGCATCAAGTTAAAATTCACATTCCTTTTTCCATTATTGGATAACCAACTTCACAAAAGATTGATGGCTTCCATCTAAAACAAGGGCGGGAACTCAAATTGAGCTCCTGCCCATGGCAGTCATTGAGCTAACAATTCTCAACTGTCTATTATGGATTATTAAAATTTTAGGAACTATACTTAGTCCAATTTTGGACAGTAACTCGCTTCCGACAGTAACTTCCTTGGAAGCCAAATTAAGACCATAACACGAACTACATGATACCATGGGAGTATGAGGTTCTAAATCCATACTTTTTTAAAATTGTTTTGGTCGGACAAAGTTTGTTGCATGGAGGAATGGACTTTAAATCCATGGTAGGAGGGTGGGTATGGGATTTCCAAGGGGTTGAGGTGGAGTTAGAATCCTTTAGGTATCTAACTCCATTCCAAAACACTCAAACCAAACATAGGGATGGATCAAATCCATTCCAATGAAGCCAACTAAGAGATTTTGCCGGAAAGGATCGCCCCATCCCTCTCCCTCTTCACTATCGTATCCATACAAAGCCTTGCAGAACAACAAATGACTAGAAAATAACATAAACTAAAGATGAGAACACAATCATTATTTCAAATTAAGCAGTAAATGTAAACTGATTCATTCCATTCATTTAACTTGGACACAGAATCCAATGCCAGTGATAAACAAGATCAAACTGCTAACTAATCAGAAACAGGTACTAATTCCAGATGCTTATTACTGCATCAAGTTAAGCTTCACATTACTTTGTCCATAACTAAGTAACTAACTACACAAAAAGATTGACTGTTTTTCATCTAAAACAAGGGAAGAGCCTGAAATAGAGCTCCTGCCCATCTACCAAACAGTCAACTGTCACTGAATCTACTCCGTATCAAACTATATGCTATCAGCAAATCTACATTAGCTATTTCCAAAAGCCGAATCATGTCGAAAATAAAACTGACCTTAGTTTTAGACATTCATATATCCATCAGAGTTCATCGTCAGACTCCAAACCCACAAAGATTTCACCATCCCCCTCGAAAAAAGACATGTCTCCTTCATTCAGATCACACACAGGCCCTCCTTTCCCACCCCCATGATCACCCATTTCACCCCCTAACCCAAATTCCTCGACTAAATCCTCATCCTCGTCTAAAAACAGTCTTTCTACAGACCCACCAGGAGTTCCACCATCACTATTCCTCCTCTTCCTCCTAGCATTCAGAGCAACCGACTTTCGCCTCATTCCACGCGGCCTATCCCCATCCACAATCGGTACTCCACTACCCACATTGCCCTCAAAACCATCCTCCTTAATCCCTGCATCAGATTCATCACTCTCATCCAAAATCTCAATAACATCATCATTCATATACTCCTTCCTTACAGCAGGAAACATGCCAACAATCGGCGATCAAGACGAAAACTTTCCCATCTCTTTACCACCTTCTTCACCATTCTCAAACCCCATTGGAAAATACCCAAAACAGCCAAAGTAACGACCTTTATCCAACTCCATTTTCGGAAGCGATTTGAGGCTAACCCCATGAAAAACCCTCCTACAACTCACATTCTGACACCTCAAACAACACCCTTCGTAAACCTTATCATACTCATACACATAAAAACAATACGGACAAAATGTCCAAAACCCATCACCACCACTAACACTAGCATCCATACTCCGCTTCAATTCGGCATCAAAACCCGCTTTTTTAAGAGAATCAGAAAGACAACTGAACGCCCACTGAACCAAATCGAGTGCTCGTTGCGCGGAAGGGGAGGAGTTCTTAATGGGGTCAAGGATGAACAAGAGTTTCTTGAATTGGGTACGGATGAGGTTGTGATCGGAAGAGAAAGAGTCGATGAGGAGGACGGAATAAGGGTTGGATGAGACCGCGGAGAGGATAT
Source organism: Silene coronaria (assembly GCA_028566215.1). NCBI lineage: Eukaryota > Viridiplantae > Streptophyta > Magnoliopsida > Caryophyllales > Caryophyllaceae > Silene > Silene coronaria. Next base: position 216 of record JAOWBH010153467.1, on the reverse strand, counting down.
CGGAAACGGTGAGGATTTGAGTGGCGGCGGCGCGGTGGCGACGGCTAACGGCGGCGGAAGAGAGGAGTTCAAGGGAGTATTGACGGGAGAGAGTGAAATTGCTGAGACGGAGGTGGGTTTCTGCTAGGTTTAGGAGTTGGGATGCGTCGAGAGTTGCTTCTTCTTCTTCTTCTTCTTCAACTGCTGCTTCTCTTTGTCTCTCCATTGTTGACAGTT
>JAOWBH010153457.1:0-11945 GCA_028566215.1 Silene coronaria | reverse complement strand
TTGGGGATTTGGGTCTTTAGGAAAATTGAGAAAAATATAAATGTTTCGTAAATTCGGGATTGTTTAAATCGATGAGGATAATATGAGTATTTCTAATAAATTGGGATTGTTTAAATTAATGAGGGTAATATGGGTATTTCTAATATTTCGTTAATTATAGAGTCGGAAATTGTGAAAAACGAGTCTCGGGTTAAATATACGATGGTGATTGAGAAGTATACATGAAAGTCTGGGGGTAATTTGTAAAAATAGAAATACAGGGTGGTTACTTGTAAAAATACGCAAATAAATGGTGGTGTTGTAATTGTTCCTTTTAAAAATAACGACATATTTGGATTCGGTATAGAATTTAATGTCTAGATACTATATTTCTTGGTAATAAAAATTATAAGTTTTCATGCACCTAATAATCATTTTCATGTATGTAACAATTTTCATGCACCTAGTAGTCTAGTAGCCGTTTTCTGCATCAAGAACATGTTTTACTGTTTTATTGTGCCATTGTATTTTTGTACACTAAGTATATTTTTTTTTAATATAATAAATAAATTAAGTTTGATTACATCAAATATTATACTTGAATGAACTAAACTAATTAATGGTAAATGATTTATCAAAATTTCGAAAAAAGTTTATTTGAATTATTTAACAACCACGTTTTAACAAATTATCATGTACCTTAATTTGTTTAGGAAGTACATTAAATAAATACTAGTTTTGGAGCCCGTGAAAATCACGAGATCGTTGATAATTTATTGTTTTAATCGGTTTAAAGATTATGGAATATGAATGATTTTCTTAACCAACAAAATACTTTTTTTCCTCAAAAAAAAAACCAATAAATACTTAAGCATTAGTTTAATTTCTCTTTACTGATTAAATGAATTATAGTTTTTAGACCTCTAATTATAGATGGGGTTTTAGGGTCACCGCAAGACAACTTCTTAATGCAAATTTGAAGAAATTAAAGATTTGGGGAAAGTAAAAAATTGAAAAACCCTTACTTAAAAGAGGGAAAACGCCTTATGGTGGGTGTACTGGTGTCCGAGCTCCGACGTGGTGATTGAAGGAGGATCAAGGAATATGTGTGTTTGTCGTTGTTAGAGTTATTTTATGTTTGTGAGTTTGTGTTTTGTGAACCTGCTTCCTGCGTTTTTTGTTCAAATTTTAAAGTTTATTTTTTTTCTCACGTGAGGGCACGTGCCCACCCTAAACCACCCCCAGATCCGCCCTTGCAAAAAATGCCCTAGATATTTTATTCTCATATGATGATGGATTTTGGGTGGAGGATTGTGATGGTTGACCGTGGAGTCCTTATGTCGTAGAAGGGTGGACAAAATTGTAATGGAGTTCGATAATCCTATTAGAAAAAAAAATGGGGGTCATAAAAATGCAAAATATGGATTAGGTGATAATTTTTTGTAATATTTAGGGTGAAATTTTTAATTTTTTTTAAAAAAAGAATAAGTTTTAAAAAGTGCATTTTAAAAGGGAGTTATTAATAATTTTCCAATTTTTTTTATTTTTTCTATTTTTAACAAAAGGTCATTTTACATTTAACACATAAACATACTGTAAAACAGCTTTTAGCTAAGTACTTAACTCCTAAAACCCTAACGAAAACCCTCAAATATCAAGTCCAAATCCCCAATTGTTCAAACATCGATTCAATTTTTACCCCTTTTCTTCATCCATTTCTGGGTTTGTAGCTTGTTAATTTTGAAGATGAGAAAGCCCATAAAGTCCCGCGATGACGCTGCACCATCATCTACTCCTGCCCACCGTAACCGCCGCTTTACGGTTCGCCACCTCAATCCCTAATTTGCTGATTTTAATTACTTGTAGCATTAGTTTTGATTGATTTTGAATGTGTGCAGTTCAAGTCAAACGCGGAAAAAATTGATGAGCTGAATATCGATGTTATTCGGAGTCTCGATACATTGAAGCCTGAGCCGTCGTCTTCATCGTTTTTTCTAGACTGTTTGATGGAATGGAGAGTATGTTAATATTTTTCCTTGTCGTCGTTGTTTTTAGTAATTGTGATTTTCTCATGATTTATTGATGTTAAAGGAACATTGAAGAGACTATATGCTAGTTATGGGTGCAGGTTTTCACCTTATTGCTTCATAACTGTCGTAAGTATACGTTTGCTATAGCTTTGTGTTAGGTATGAAACCAAAATTTGAGAGAATTGCCGGAATGTTTAAGGAGGAGCATGGCTAGAAGTTGATAATGAGGGTGGGTATGTTGGGTCCAAGTGTTCAATGACGCAGTATACAAATTACCCATTATATTTCTGGTTGGAAAGGGACGGGAGGGACATGGAAGGATTTCTGGTTGCAAAGTGGAGGTAGAGGGGTTTGGAAGAGCAGGAAAATTGATTCCTCCATTTCCTTCCTACAAGACAACTCAAGGTCTTTTATTTGGAGGGAAAACTCCCCTTCCCTTCCCCTCTTTTTAATCAAATAATACCTTAGAGGAAAAGGGGTGGGGGTGGGATAATATCTGTTGTTTGGTTAGCAAGTTAGAGTGAAGGGATTTGGAGAGGGAGAAGAATGAAAGGATGCATTTTCTTCCTAAAAGCCTAATGAAAATTCCTCCAACTTAGACAAGATTTCGAGGAAAACTGCCCTGGTCCATTTTCCGCCCCCTCCCAATATTTTCCCTTTTTCTGTATCGAACTAAAGCGTTACTATTTAGTTTCATGGTATAACACTGCATACACTGTTTTAATCTAAGGTGTTTTTAGTATTGTTAGGTATCAGACTACCAGTTCATACTAAGGGATCAAAACAGATTAATGATGAAGGGCATTTGTTTTCATATTTTTTTAGATTTATGAGTATAGTATGAGATTTGAGAGCACAATTATCCATCTCTCATTTTGTATATAGACATCAGCCCATGGGTGTCTTTTTGTAGATAGACGTCACATCTATGATAGCTTTTTAGTTACCGCCGTTTTTGTCGCTTAATTAATATAGTATATCTCACTTGTAAAAAAACCTATTGCAACTGGAGAATTTAGTTTGTCGTTATTTTTCAAAAATTTGGTAAAGAGGAAATCAATTCAGAAGTATACAAAGGGAGTGATAACGTGATACTATCAATATGTAATTTCTATATTTCATTCTTGTATAATTGTGAGTTTGTGTCTACTGTGCAATTTGATATTAATATTCTGTAATCTTATGGTAAAAATTAGGCACATTTCATTATCACTTTTTCTTGAATTGTTTCACTGATGTTAGATATGTATGTTTGGATTCAGGAATTAAATACAGCTGGGGACTTCATATCATTTTATGAGGAAATGATGCCTCTTGTCCAAACCTTACCATTGGTGTTTTTACACAAAGACAAGCTAATTTCTGAACTACTTTCTAGGTTGCGATTAGATGCACAACTTTCGTTGGAGCCGATTCTCAGGTTGGTTTTTCTTTCTTGATAATTTTGCCAGAACAAGTCATCATGCTGAAACAATTTGTGTGATGTCTTCTTCCTTCTATTGCTTGACCAAAAAGGTTTTCTTGTGGCTTGTTATATGCCTATTGGCATCATCTTCGGCGTGGCTTGATTTTAGTTTCAAGTCATTTAGAACATGAGCCGGAGTTGGTATTCAGTTTATTATATATTTTTTGTTTTTGACTTTTTGACACACTTGCCTTTTGGGGATAATTACTTTATTTACATGTGCAGGTTAACTGCAGAGTTATCAAGAGATCTACAGGAGGACTTTATACCGTAGGCCCTAAACCTCTGGCCATTTATCATCTTCATTATTTATAGTGTGTTTAGGGGTCTGTCTTACAAAATATTATGAATATTGGCCAACATATGGTTGGAGCCACTGCAATTTCATGTCTTTTTAGGGTCGATACCCGACCCGTATTCTGGCACGACGTGGGACCTGATCTGTCGGCCAGTTTGACAGGTCTAGGTGATAGAGATATAAATGTTCTAGGCGTCTCTATTCCCTTGCATCATTTTTCAAGTTTAACGCGGTTTAAAATTTGGGCAGCTTTCTTTCAAAGATCACGGCTTCATTTTTATCGCTCCTTGAAGATGGTGCTGACCGAGAACCAGAAATTATCGAGCAGGTTTTATTTTCTTTGAGAAATTATGTCTTTTTAGTTTCTTGGTTTTATAATAATAATTATTATTATGAACGGGTCTGACTTAGTTGACTATTGCTGTGCAGATCTTTATCTCATGGTCATATATGATCATGTACCTTCAAAAATGTCTTGCCCAAGATGTTGTTGCCATTCTCAGGTAAGTGGCTTACTCTTTTAATGTATGTGGCATTTTGGCAGTCATTAACTCTATTGAGCAGTGTCAATTTGGAGAATGTTTGTACATTGGGAGAGGGTAAAAAGAAAGCCAATGTCATTATGTTTGATATGGGTAATTTATGCGTATAAGGCGTTAATATTTGGCTGCTGTAGACAATCAACATGTGGACATGGAGAAGAAGATTTAACACTTCTCTAGCTTCTGTGGACTTGTTCGGTTGTTCCTATTACTATTAGTATTGGATTCTCGTTGCATTTTGTTTCTGGGTCTTGGTGGGAGCAAATTGAAAAGCTTCTTTGGAGGTTTTCTGAATTTGTTACCTTTTTGGTACATTGTGCTAAAGCGGAATTCCAACATCTTTGTGGGTTTTGACACACTCTGAAGGCCTGAAATATATTTAGATGACCGTTGTCTATTTGGCATTTTGATTTCTCTCAAGGGCACTGACCAAGTAAATTTCGGTCAGATTGCACTTAATATAATTAGACGTAAATGAAATATGCTCGGAGTACCTCTCGTCCTTTGTTATAGGCTTTTTACATTTTACTATCTGAGAGTATCTGAAATGCTTCACATTGCATTTGGCTCATTTCTTGGTTACCTTCTGGAGCCATCACATGCGAATTTCTTTTACACGTGTTTATAGTCTGATACGTCACATAATTATAGGCTTAACATCTCCAAAAGGCCAGTACTGTCATAATATGACATGTTTGTACTCTTTTATCTGTAGGGTTACAGTCAAATTAAGGTACTATCCAAAAGATTGTATCCGGCAGTTTATGGCCAAACCTTTGTCTTTTCTGGTGAGAAATGCATCCAAGAAAGAACTCGAAAAAGGTATAGTTATGATTTATAGACGATTATCTCTGTTTTCTACTTTACAGATTGGTTGATGCTTGAAGTGTGTGAAAACTTTGAGTGTGCAGCTGGCGTGTCGTGGCATTGCACTTCTTCAATTTTGGTCGCATTCAAATTTTTGCCGCCTTTTAAATTAGTTGTGTCATTTATGTCTCTGGTTTATTCTTGCTGCAGGAGTTTTTCGTGGAGTAGATTAACTGTCATGTGATTGTTGTTTAAACCTTGTTTATATTATCATCGACTCAACAAACTCCCTGTTCTCAAAGCAGATGCTTTGCAGTTATCAAATTAGCTAGTCACCTAGTCATACTCCCTCATAGATTGAGCATTGTCATCTCAATTAATCAGTTTTGCAGAACAAGTGATTGGCATTCCCTTGGTAGTTGTATTTTTAAGAGTTCAAAGTCTGAGAATAGATGAATGATAATTATGAACTATTCATGGTAAGGCTAAAACTAAAACAAGATAAAATATGTGTGTTGATCTCTTTCAGTTCAAAGTCTGAGAATAGATGAATGATAATTATGAACTATTCATGGTAAGGCTAAAACTAAAACGAGATATAATGTGTGCTGAGACTGCTGACCTCTTTCAGTATTTACTAGTCAATATGCTCACTGGTAGAGGGACAATAATTAATAATTAATAGGTCATTTTAGATGGCCTTTGAACTCAGTGTCTTATTAAAGAAAAGACCATCACAATTGTAAGTTGTAATGATTCTTGCATTAGACTTCTTTTACACCACATTGGGCAGAACCGTGAGTGGATCGGAAATGATTAGTTGGTCATATGCTGATGTTCATACTGGACAGTAGTTGTGAATTTTGAAATTTTGTGTCTACCTTTCTCTAACGATGGGCTTTAACAGGCGTAGCTAAAATTTTATGTGAGGCTGCAAGAAAACCATCTGAGGCCAGAATATCTGGAGTTAGTGCTCTGCTGTGGCATGTTATGAGAGGAACATCTTCCAATTTTCACTCAAAGGCAGGCCGATTAATGCGATTACTACTTAAAGACTCAATTTTAAGTATTGGCGACAGGTTCACCCAAGGCAAGTTGCGATTTTGATCTATATGGTCACTTCTCTATTAAATGTAAATTTGTGTTTCACTCTTCTTATTACTCATCTGTTTAAAGGATCTGACACTGTTACTGAGATTTTGAGTACTGTCTTTCAAAGATCATGCATGGAGTTGGATCCCAGTAAACTAAAGCTCTTGTGGGAAGGCATATTTGAAAAAATTAATGCTTCTGTACCATGTAAATCACCTTTACATTTATGTTGCCTGCTATCAGTCCTTATATCAGCTGTCTCTGTTGATCGTGGTAAAAAAGTCTGGGGTAAGTGTGATATCATCTGTAGTTCTTCTCAGCTTTATTGATTGACGACTCTATTGATAACCCTGTTTTCCGTTGAATATTCACAGATTATGAGCCTTTGCTGGATCTTGTTGCTTTGTTAGTGCAGACATTTATGGTGACAACCACTGTTGGTAAGGCTGAGGGGCAAGAATCTGAAGTTGCTGATAAAATTCTTAAGCTCATGCTGTGCATTCTTGACGGCCTTTACAGCTGCAACAGCTTGGATACTCTCCCCCGGGTAGCCTTACAGTGGGCACCGGCATTTCAATTGAGGACCTTAATGTATCTTCCCATGACATAAATTGGTTCTCTGTCTACTTCATTCACTATATTACATATGAAAGCAAATTTTATCTAATGAATGTTTGAATATATATTTCAGGTTTCCAGAGTTTCTGAAAGAGTTGGTTACCAAGGACTATGCTTTGCTTGCATTTCAACATAATATTCTGAGGTATTTCTATCTGTATGATATGTTTACCCATCTTAAAAATGTCTGATAATACATTATTTATCTTGCTGGCTTTTCTATTTGACAGTGGTTTGTTGAATCTGCTGGAGATAATGAGGGAAGGAGGGGTCTATGTGATACTGAAATTCTGTGAGAGGCTTCAAGTTAAAACTGGAAGCTTCAATGTCGTTGAAGGAACATCAGATAAAGTAGTTTCAGAGCTCTGCCGTTTCTTTAGGGAGGAAATTGGTCAATGGGAGGAATTTTTAAATAATATGTCACGTGGGGATGCGTCAAGCTGTTTAGTAAACAAGGACAATCTGGCTATGTTTTGGGGCATTGTTCGCTGCATTCCATATTTCTTATCTGCTGAAGGCAATCTTTTGTTGGTGAATTTGGTTGATAGACTTGATAAACTTTTGACAACTGAAGCAGGTATAATAACCAACATAAACCTGTTTTGCTCCATAGTCTGACAATCCTGACATGACTACCAGTATCAATAACAAGTTTCTCAATAATTCAGGAATTATTGACCTTAGCAGTTTTTGGTTCTTTACAGTTTTGCTTTGCAGTAAACGATAATTTTGTCAAGTCCCCCCTAATAATTGTGGCTTTGCACTTCTCTGGCTTAATTTTAGTCAATTTTGCTAAAGGAGTAAACCCGTCTTTGACCTTGAATTAGGCAATATATGCGTGGTCTTTTTTTTTTGCCTTTGCGAAGGATTACTGAATCAGTTCTACTACTATGTCATTTGTTCATTTATTTACTTTTGAGTAAATTACTATCACTACATGTTAATATAGGGGACATTCTCCTTAACTTCCTCCTATTAAACTAGGAGGTTAACTAATTGTCATATTGATTGCTCACGTTTTGGTTTAATACTACTCAATCCATCTTTTCCGTTTAGCTTCATTTGCTCTTTTTTGTGTGGGGAAATTTTAAGAGTGGTGCTAAATGGAAAAAATGGAGGGCGTATCAGTTCTACTCCAATTGTCGGTTTGGGTTGCTTCAGTTCGGATATGCTTTAATTCCGGGTTAGGTAGGGTTGGGTCGGTTATTTTGGGGGTGTAATTCAATTCCAGGGTCAGTAAGTTATGGGTTAAATTGGATCGTAATGTTTCGAATTTCAGGTCATATTTTTGTTACGGGTTTGATTAGGTCTGGTCTTTCAGATAGGTTAAGTTTCTTTAGGTCTATACATGAGATGGCTCATCTTCTTGTGGTTGGGGTAATGAGTTCAGCAACAAGAGATAGTAAATTATGAGATTTTAATTACTCTGTAGTCATTTTTCATTTAGTTTATTCATTAACTAACGTGTTGATCATATTTGATATTCAATTTGTGATGCCTTGAACATTTACATTTTATGGAACAACGTTCTTGTGGTTGGGGTTGCCTTGTAAGTAACATGAAACAACGGCTTATTAAGTGGTGACTTTGCGGTAGGAAGTGTTGACTATCACTTCTTTCTGCAGCTCTTGTTCTGCAAACCGATGTTGAAATCTGCTCTCGTAATCCATGTGCAACTTGCAATGTGTTATGGAGTATTATTTTGGTGTTACCTTGCTAATAAGCAATTGCAGGAAAACTAGGTTGTTTTAGTCCTAAGTAAGGGAGTTCACCCTTTTATTTATTTGGGATATTCTACATGGTACCCCTATGTATTTTTGTTTTCTAAGGGATACCCCTCATTTTCTAAGGGATATTCTACATGATACCGTCTATAATTCATGGGCACGAGGTCGAAATGCGAGGACTCTTTTTTTCAAATTGATCATCTTTACGAGATCTTTGATTGGAAATATTTTTTGTCACTTTATGAACTTGTAGCCAGAATTATGGTCGGTCAAACGTTTTTAACAAAATAAACTTTGACTTACTATATCTCGTGCTTAGGAGTTTATAACGTAACAATTTTTTTTCAAATCGATCGCCTTTACGAGATCTTTAGTTTGAAAAAAAATGGTCTTCTTCTGAGTTTGCAGCCAAGAATTATAGACGGTCAAAGATTTTTTGCCGAAAAAAGGGGGTACACCAAATACACCATATAATATGGAAAAACATGGGTGTATCATGTAGAATATCTTTATTTATTTTTATATTATGGTTTATTATCTGCCATTGATTGTATTAATGTCTGCGCAGATTCTATTGGAGGTGTTTCAAAAGAAATTTGGCAGAGCTTTATTGGTGCAATTTTATGTAGCTATCAGGCTGCAGGAATAATTGAAAGTGACGAAGTTGAACATACAAGCAGGGTTTTGCATCTGGCAAAGAAATACAAATCATCTCGCCAAGTTCTGTCAGCTGTTGCTGAGTATCTTGAGTTAATTTATGGGTTTGTGCTTCTCTCACATTTCGCTATGTGAACATTTCAGTGCCTTCTGCAGTTTACAATATGCACATAACATGGTTTTGTCTCTAATGTTGCACACTTTTTAGGTATGTGCTCCACACACAGAGCGATGTTGTAAGGACACATCCAGATCTTGCTGGAGCGATGGTAACAGATGCTTTGTCTGTATTTTCCGAGAACCTTTATAATCCTGATAAAGGAATTCGTGTTTCCACCCTTAAAATATTGTGCCACTATGAGCTGCTCAACTATGAGCTAAGGATATCAAAGCATGATGCTGTGGATCAGATGGCTTTGAAGGACAACCATACCGTCACTCAGTGTTGCAATGTATACTTCAAATCCTTCCAGTTTCCTGTTAATCGTTGCCCTTGATTACATTTTATTCTGTGTGTTAATTTTACTATTGCTATAATAATCATGACATCATGTTACATCCAGGTATTCAAGCTGCTCCTCACAATTGAGGAAACACCCATCTCCATTGCCACCAGCCGGAAATTAACTCTTGTAGTTTCCAGAATACAGACATTTTTATCTGATTCCCGAGCATCTGAAGTTTATATCCTGCCTATGTTTTATGGCATTATAGGGCTCCTGCATAACCAATTCAGGGATCTGTCAAATTCAGTATTGGATTGCTTTTCTGTTGCAATGAGCAAAAATTCTGGGCTCCTTTGGGACAAGTTTATTAGGGTTTTTGAGCTATGCTTGGCTGTCTTTCTTAATACTAGCATGTTAGAGGATACAGATAAAGGCCTAGAGATTATGAGTGTGGAATCTTTCAATGGGGCAAATGGTATATGCTTTCTCATCTTTCCTAACATCTACGTATGTTTTCTTTTAACAAGACGACATTGTGCTTTAGCATATGTAATAGTGTCTTATAATGGTGGTTTATCTTGGGCTATATTCTCAGGTGTATTTTATGTGTTTTATATTGCCCCATACTCACTGGCATTTAACCTTCTCGGTGTAGCTAAGATTACTCATTATAGTCTGAGAACTTAATCTTCTCGCTCTCCTCATGTGTATGGGCATTACTCTCTTAGCGACTTTTCATACATATACATGGTAGTCACGTGGCCACCCCTTGGTGTTTACAATGCACTTCCTCTATTACTCATCCCTCATCACAAAAACGTCTCCTTCATAAAAGTGTTGTTAAGAACACAAATAAATTCTTCTGAGGTAAGGTTTGGTCGTGTGTATTATGACGTTGGCATTGTCGAGTCTCAGTTTATTCTATTTTTTTGTCATTTACATGTCTCTCTTATCGTTTGTTGTATCCTTGTCAGATCTGGTGGAACTTTTTGGTTCATACTGCGATACAGGCTCTTTTGAACGGTCCTACTCATCAATATTTGTTCTGCTACTTCAAGCTTTACAGAAGATTCCAATTGTTGTTGAGTCTCATTCTCGTCAAGTGGTGCCTCTGTTTTTGAGATTTATGGGTTACAGAGATGAAAATCCCTGGTACTGACTTTTTGGTTGTGGCAAAAATGATTAAATGCTGTAATTGTACTATGTTATATTTCTGTATTGCACAAAGATCTTTTGCTGATAAGCTGTCTCTTATTCTTTTGTAGGAGTGTGGGAGCATTTGATTCGCAGGTTTGTGGTGGAAGAGATTGGAAGCCTGCCCTTGTGGAATGGCTAAACCTGCTGAAATTAATGAAAAATTCGAGATCTTTTTACCGTAGCCAAATGTTAAAGGAAGTTTTGGTAAATAGGTCTGTGAAATTCTGCACTGTGTATCTATCTTTTCATTCCTTGATATGTTCGAAGTCTGATGTGGCTGACTTTGCTAGGCTTCTTGACGATAATGATGCTGATGTGCAAACGAAGGTTTTGGATTGCCTGTTAAATTGGAAGGATGTGTCTTTACTTACGTACGAGAAGCATCTTAAGAATCTTGCCAATTCTAAGTTTCTAAGAGAAGAACTTGCTACCTGGAGTTTATCTAAAGAGTCTAAATTAATAGAAGAAGAGCACAGAGCTGAGCTTATTCCTCTGGTTACGCGATTGCTTATGCCGAAAGTTAGGAACCTGAGAACACTTGCGTCCAGAAAGGTTGTCAATATGACTTTTTTTCAATTCTTCTTGATCAATTCCAAGAGATACTGACTCCCACATTGTCTCTGTTTCTTGTCCTTTCTTTCTTACAGCATGCGAGTGTCCATAACCGAAAGGCAGTTTTGGGATTCATTGCCCAACTTACTGTGCATGAGCTTCCTCTTTTCTTTTCATTGTTGATGGAGTCTTTACAGATAACGAAACCTGAAAGTGAGGATGGGGCAAATTATTTTGGGGGATCAGGAGAGAAGTGTATGGTTGAATTCCAGGCATATTTCTTGGACCTTTTTACCATGGAGAACATATTGGCCATTCCTTGGAAGAAGAGATATGGATTTCTACATGTGGTCGAAGAAATTCTTTCTATTTTTGACGCAACACAGGTTCAGCCATACCTTAGCCTGTTAATGGGCTGTGTTGTCCGGTTGCTGGAAAGTTGTGCTTCAAGTCTTTACAGCAAAAGTAGTAGCACTCAAGTTGAGGGTCATTCTTTAGCTGATCTGCCTAAATCTGAGGGGAACGACAAATCGGT
>JAOWBH010153435.1:0-11945 GCA_028566215.1 Silene coronaria | reverse complement strand
CACTCGGTCGAGTATATAGTACTCGGCCGAGTGCCCTCTTACTCGGCCAAGTACTATGTACTCGGCCGAGTGCACTCACTCGGTCCTCCCTACTCAGCTCATACTCGGTTGCTACAGTGCCCGGTTTGTCCAATTACTCTCGTGTAAGGTTTATAGGGTTCCCCATTAAGTCTAATGATCCTCTCACTAATCCCAATTAGCACAATTAATCCTCTTACTAATAACGGGTATTACACCACTAGCCTCTGAAATGCACAAGCAATGTGTGTTGTTGTTCCAAGAGGGCAAGTATGTCGCTTCAATCGTGGACAAATTCAAGTCGATAACAACTGTTAAGGGATAAGATAACCAATAGAAGATGCCATTGATAACACTTACTGCTTTACTGCGTATAAACTCCGTACTATCTATTGATATGCTTACAAATCCAATCTTCACAATGTTCTTAATTTGTTAACCTGCCCTCCGAATTCCACCGCTAGTTCTTAATTTTATTTGATAAGCTTGTCTTTTCAATTGGCTGTACCCATTATTAAATCATTCAACCCCTCTTTGAACTTATCTTTCAATCTATCTAGGTTCCATCAAATTTGTTCAATTGGTTGTACCCAGTGTCATTACCCAATTGTGGGATGGTGGGAGGAAGGGGTGGTGGTATATAGGGTGGTCAACGATGACATGCTTCGTTATAAAGGAGAAAGTGATGTTTTTGATATGGTGTAGGAGAGGGAAGCAGTGATGTGTATATTGTCTATGAGGGGAAAATGATAGAAGGTGGAGGGAGAGGTGCGGTCGCTGGTGGAGGGATGTCCTGGAAGTTGTCGTTAGTGGGCAGTTGACGCCCGTAAAAGAGAGGGCAATATTCAAAAACGTGAAAGGAGAGGGTGATGTTTGCTCAAAGAAAAAAGGGTTATAATCGTCGCCGGAGGTGGGGAAGTTCATGGTCGGAGGTGGGTCGGTTGTCGTGGTATCCGGTAGGGGAAGGCAGGGAAGATGATGATTGTTGGTGGTGATGGTTGGTGGAATTGACATAAAAGTAGGTTCTTTTCTTTCTTTCTATTGTTTTTTCTAAGGAGTGTAATAATGACCTGAATAACAAGCAGCATGTCATGTAATCTAATTTGAGAATATATATCGTAATTAAAGCCAGGTTTATTATTAGTTAAAACGTCGTTCGGATTATTATGAGAAGAGGCGGCTTAATTTGGATTATTCCCATGAAATAATCCTAATTTAAAAGGTAATATTGATATTTCGTCATCCTTGCAGGGAATAGCATATTAACAACAAGTGTGCAATCCGAGCATTACTTTCACAATATCATTTAGAAAATGATGGTAAATAATAATTGGTATAAAATTACAGTTCTGTGACTAATTAGTGAATTTGTGTTAAAAAATTGTATAGATAATTACAAATTTTATAGAGGAGTAAATAAAAATTTGAAAACAAAAGTAAATATTACAATTAAGAACGTAGTTTTTATTCTAACAAATTTTTTTTATTTCTTTTTTTTGTGAGTCTTTATTTTCTCAAGTCGAAAAGGGTAGAGTTACCCACCAAGTGTGTGAGGACTCTCATATACCACCAATAAAAACGTGCCATTGGTCAAACTTGAAGAATCTAATTTAACACATTAGTTCCCTTATTGCTTCATTAATTACCCCATAATTGTTATTCTCACTTCTCAGTACTCACAGCTACTTTATAAATTAAAAAAACTTCTCTCCTAATTTTTTATTTAACTCTTATTTATTATAAATACATTTCTTATTTTTAATATTATGTATACATTTTTATACCGAATATTTATACTAGGACGGATACATTAATGAAAATGGTATATTTGTATCTCAGCTTATACGAAATTAATTTTATACATTTTTTATACCATATATTCATACTGAGGCGAATACATTTCGTTATTAATTACACCTTTAGTCTATTTATCTTTGTAATTTTTTTTGTATCATAACGTTGATTAGTGTTTAGTTATATGGTATTAATTTACGGTTGTATGTATTTTTTTTATTTCTTAATTCAATATATTTGCCTTATGTATTTATTTGAGATAATTATTTACGGTAATTATTTTTTTTCTTATTCAAGGTTTTTTTTTTTTTTTTTATATGTCTTCCATTTTATATGGCACTTTATTTACATTATATTTTTGTGTGTAATAAAGTAATTAAATAATCAAAAGTATAGATTTAACGAGTTAAATAAAAAAAATGTTAGTTGTACAACGATTGTTTTCTTAAATACTTTAAATTTTTTTCACAAGAAGTAATTAATACATCAAGATATAAGATACTTTAATTCAATATTAAACAATAAACACTAGTGGATCAATCGCTAAAAATTGACCATGTTATATTGGAGGTCTAGGGTTCAACTCATGGTGGAAATAAGTTTTTGACTAAGACCCAAAAACTACACACGAAACTGCCAAAAAGTACACACAAAAGCTGGTTTTTTTTCATTGTCATATTAAATCAAACTAAATTAAAAACTATAAAGGTGACCGTTATTATTTTCGATAAAATGGAATAAAAAAACAAAAAAGAGTAACTCTTATCATTCTCAAGAAAATTGAATTATAAATGTTTCTACTTCCCATGCACATTAATTTACTTCAGACTATTAGGAAAAGATAAATTGTAAAAAGCGATTAATGATTTTAAAAAATAATATTAATGACAAATTAATTTAATTAATTTATACATTCTAAAAAAATAAAATAAAAAACTTACGTAATTTCATAGAATATTATAACATATTATTATCCCAAAAAATTACTTTTGTAAAATAGGAACTTTGTTTTATTGAGCAAATATATAAAATTACAATTATATTAGATAAATATAAAAAATAATTACATTTAATTAAAATATTTGTTAAGTGAAAAAATTTAAATTTTACCGATTATAAGATTGAAAACATAATATAAATGAACTACATAACTCATTGCTTTGATCGTATATGTTCATCCAAATATTGGAATGGTTAAAAATAAATTTAATGTTTAAGGGTTTGTATTGTTTTTTAAGGGTTTAGGGTTTCAACATTTAATTTTGAGTTTGGAATTTGGGGTATAGGGTATTTTATGATTTAGAGTTTTTCAAGTTTTGAAATTTTTCAGGGTCTAGGATTTCTAGATTACAATGACAAGTGCTATAAACGTGATCGGGAAAAGTTATTATAATAGATATTTATGTCCCGTTCAACAATGTCCCGATTTATACGGCGTATGATTTGAACGTAAGACTTAAGACTAATATGTAATTACACTTATGGTTTAAGCTGTTATTGATCTTATAATTAGTTAATTGTCTCGATCAACAAAGTACGAGTAATCCTAGCAACATATGATCAATGTGGGTTTTGTATATTAATCAAACGTAAGACTTAAGATTAAGATGTCATTCAACTTATTGTTTAAGATGTTATCGATTGTACGTTGTTATAATCACTTAATAGTCCCGATCAACACGGTACGACGACTAATTCTAGGAACTTACGATCAATAAGGGTTTTATATATTATCGGCACGTAAGACTTAAGACTAAAATGTCATTACACTTATTATGATTTAAGTTGTTATTGATATTACTTTGATATAATTGGTTAATTGTCCCGAACAACAACGTACAATCAATGCGGGTTTTATATATTAATGAAACGTAAGACTAAAGATTATGATGTTATTCCATTTATGGTTCAATATATTATGGATCGTACGATATCGTCTAATCTTAGCAACGTACGATCAATACGGGTTATTGTGATGTTTTTTATGATCAAAGGATATAAATGTTGATTTTGGCGAGAAAAAACACTTTGGAGTTTGAACAACATAAGTAGTGGATGGGTTTTTGAGTGAAACATGGCCCTTCATTTGTAAATAAATTAATAGACAAAATACAACTATAAATCTTGATCATCCATCATATGAGTGACCAATTAGAAAGAAAGCCACGGATCATCAAATACTACAATCTTTATAAGCATTTTTTGTGTGAATAAGATCTACTAAAACTAGATCTGTCAAAAGCTAACCCGACTTGAAAACCGACCCGTAAATAACCCGCAAGTAACCCAATTTTTTCAACCCGAACCCGAAAGATACTCGAACCCGTTTTAACCTGTAAACCAACAGGTCAAAACTAGTCCGCAGCAGGTTGACTGTTGAGTCAAGACAATATATCTTCCTTAAAATACACAATGTCTTATATGTATTGACTTATACTTTTTTAAGAAAAGATACGTATATATGCGGTATGTCACGTCAGCTCCTCAAACCACATGTTATGTCATCACCTCGAAGTGTGTGTCATATTGGCACTTTCACAGTAGTACGTTGAACCGTATTCCACGTCAGCATTACATGCCACCTCATAACCTCGGACCACATGTCACGTCATCACTCTAAGTGTGTGCCACGTCGCCACTTTTGTCGTAGTACGTCGAACTGCATTCCACGTTAACACTGCCACCTCATCACCTCAAACCACCTACCACATCATCACCTCGAAGTATGTGCCACGTCATCACCTCGAAGTGTGTGTCATACCGTCAATTTCGTGTAGTGTTGTAATATTGAATATAATAAGCAAAAAAATGCATCCTTTTACGAATATCGTATATTAAGCTAATTAATTATAAAAATTAAGAATAACTATATGTTTATAATTTAAATTAAAGAAATTAAACATTTGTAAAAAGGAATTAATCAAACCCGTTTTAACCTGAAACGCGACCCATATAAACACGTATTTTAAAAACCCGAAATGAACTCGGCGCTATTTTACCCGAACTCGAATGACCGAACCCGTAATCCGCCCGATCGACTCGTTTGACAGGTCTAACTAAAACATAATCACTCTCTCTATCTAACTTCTCACTATAACACATTCTTCATCTCAGTTTTTCTTCAACATCTCTCCCGTATTAAGTTATCTTCCTTTTTACCGTCCTTTAATTTTATTTATTCTTAATGGATTATATTTATTTTCATTTGATTTTAGCCTTGTCTCCTTACATGTGAAGATGGAGAACATCACCGTTGATCATGATATCGTTAAGAGGTTAATGGAGCAAAAACAAGCTTTAGTGGATGAGCTCCGTGTAACAGAACTTGAGCATATCACCAGGATGAAATCTCTATGGAACGCCGCAATCATTGGGCATGAAAGAGACATTAAAGATTTGGACAAATCACTTGAGAACCTCATATAATCCTTCCTAAATGACTATCAAAGGGTGTACGATTTCAAGAAGGACTTGGAGAAGGATATTGCAAACTTAGGGTCTATATTGTCCTTATTATCTTAGACGTTGTTGATTTTTTTTTCCTTTAATAATGTTTTTTTAAGTTGAATATCATTTAAATTAAGTAATATTGTGGTTTTCTTTTTAATCCATTATTAATTTAGTTTTAATTCTAGTTTAATTTACACATCAATTTGAATAATAAATCTTTCAATATCTCGAAGCGTTTTTAACTTATGATGACGGGTTCACCAAAGGTCACCAACTTAATTATAAATAATAGGGAGTTAACCTAAAGTACCCATTCTTAAACATAATCATTATTCTCCTCATTTACCTTTTACTCTCTAATTTCTCTCTAAGAAAAACTCATCTGAAATTTTTCAAATGGGAAACCTTAATGATTTGTTAATTGAATCGTTGGGCTTTTTTTTTTGAAGAACATCAAGTTCTCACACTTCGTGAACACGAGTTGAAAGCGATGAAAATGATTGTTGTCGGGGCGATTGGAACTCGCAACTATTATTATGCCAGAGGAATTAACGAGATTGAAAAGGACGCGGATGATTTCATCTAATCCGTGATGGGTACTAATGAAAAATGTAACAATCTTAGAAAAGTATTTGAAGATTAGAGGATATTACGGCTTTACTGTCCTTAATTAATAAGGATTAGGCGTCCTTATTAATATATTTATTTTTCAACTAATATCTATGCATGTTTTTATTTTAGTCATATTCTTATGTTGTACTTTTTTTATTAAGTTTATCTTAATATTATTTCATTTTGGTAAAATTGTGGGGTTTTTTCTTCTATTCCCTTTATTTTTTGTTCAAATTTATACGTTAACTCATAATTAAAATGATGTCATATTGTAAGTTTGCTATTGAAGAGACATTCGTGGGAAGTGATATTTGAAAAGTCGGTACATTTTTTGGGCTACCCTAGGCGTCGTCATTATTTTCCCGCCGAATTTTGTCAACATTTTATATTATTAAAATAATTCTCATTACTATAAAAAACAAATAATTTATAGGAAACCATTACAGAATGAACAATTTAAATTAGTGATTTTATAGGTTATTATTATTTTTAAGTCAATTGGTATAACATGCAATTGGTTAACTTGTAACACCCGCGAAATTCCCGCTTTCGAATTTATATCTTATTTAACTTTTGTTTTGCTATTTATAATTTTAAAACATACTTTTATAAAAATAGCGCCTTTTTATGTAGAATAGTAGTTTTGTCGACCATCTTGGTCATTTAAGATATATAGTCAGACATAGGTCGAGTTTTAGTCATGTTCGACTCAAATTGAGCTTTTGGGCCTAGTATGACCAATGGGCCTTTTCTCCTACTCCTTTCTCTTCACAAAACTTGTGACATAAACCCTAACATCTTCATCCTCCTCAAAAATTTCAGCAACTTTTCTCAAAAAACATCAACATTGTCACACCATTTTTTACAAAGCTTAAATTCACCATAACTTACTCATTTCTTCACCAAATCAAGTCATTTTTGCGCCAAATTCATCCTCATTTTCGCGCCAAAGTCATTTTCTTTGTCTATCAAAACTTCTTCTTTCTAGGGTTAGAGTAATTTACCCCTTTCTTTGAAGTTGTTGTTGGGAATCAAGCCGTAAAGACTCAGACTTGGGGATTTGAAGACTTGAAGTGCTAAAATGGTAATCGTGATGGTGTCACTCGGTATTGCACTTTGATTTTTTATTTGTATGTTTGGATATGAGTTTATATGGGAAAGACTAATTCTTTATGTTGGGTAATGATTTGTGAATTTTGTATAATTATTTTTGTTGGATGATTATTGTTAGATGATATTTTAATTGTATTTTTATAATTATTGAGATGGTTTATTGCAAATAATATCAATTGGGTAAAGTTGTGATGTTGGATGATTTAATCAATTGGAGTTTGGGAACATCATTGGCTGAATGCTCAAAAACTGCCTATTTTGGGATCCAGCCGGTCGCCCGGCCGCCATTAGCCTGGCCAGCTGGGAAGCCCCTGATGTCGAGTGTGGGAAATTGGGTTGTGTAAACTCCCAGCCAATGGGCCGACAGCCGGTCACACCACCGGTTGGGGAGTTTCTGTTATGTTGGATGGATTTTGATGTTGGCTGAGGTGCTCAACCGGTGGGACGGTCGCCGGTGCCCCTATCGGCCGGGAATCCTCTATTCCATTTCCTTGTATTTCTTGACTGTGGCATGGTGCCCATCCGGTGAGCCGGCAGCCGGTCACATCTCCGGCTGCGAAGCCCCTGTTTCCCATTTGCTTCATTCTTATATAATTTAGGAAGGAAGAACTTATGGTTTGTTTATTCTTTAATTATATGAAATATCGTATGATACCCATGTATTAGTCGTATTTCTTCCATTTTCATGTATATATCACATGTTAAGTATAGGTAACATGTCTATGCATGTACTTGTAACGCTCGTGCTCATGGTAATGTCATTATGCTATTTACTGCTTGACTTATTCCGCCTCTTTCGTGTAGTTCTGCCGAGATTGGTTATCTCATAATCATTCCGCCTCTTTCATGATGTTCTGCCAAATTCGACGTACTCGACTTCCGTTCTTTCGATCGATTCTTGGATGCGAAACGTTTATCACATGTCAAATTGGGAAACGTTCATCCCGAGAATCTGGCCAGGTTTAGACTAGGATCGGATATGTACTATCGTTGTCCTACTGGAAGGAGTTGAGTCTAGAGTTGTATAGTCTTGCTTAGTTAATAGTTTGTACATGCCATTTACGTATGAGCCTTGTCTTACATTGTTTGGTTTGTATGTCTTTGATCCTATCGGGCACTAAAGGGTGAGATGCAAGCCTCTTGGTATTGATAGGGTCGCCAATCGATGAATGTTACTCCCCTTTCTTCCCCCCTTATTCTCACATGCATTGCATTGTTGGCCTTTTGATTATCCATGTTGCATAATGTTTGTATTGGTTAAGGTTATGTTATCAATTATGAGCACATGATGCATTGCATAGTTTGACTATCGTGTATGAACTTCATATGAGTCATTGTCATTGTTGGATTTCACAGGTATTGAATAATAGTTAATCTTATACCATGATGTTTAAGTATTTGCTTATGTTGAATCATGCTTGAAATGCTTATTTTTATGTGTATCATCGTGTAATATTGTTGGGAGGACACCTAGTTACTCCCCACTGTCTATGGCATTCATGTTTCATGTATGACAGGTTGAAGTCGGTGCTACTTGGGGTTATGAAACGAGTGAGCTAGCAAGCGTTGTACTTACAATGATTGACCCTATTCGATGTAGTGTAGATTTGAGCGTAGTATCATAGTTGATTTTTATTAAGGGATTGATATCCCTTTTATATAACTAAGTTGTATTTTGTATAAAAGCTTTCTTAAACTTTATATTTCGTGACTTCGCGGTTTTAATATCAAAGTTTTCTAATTCTCGTATTTTCTGCTGCAATATTTGTCTTTACTTTATTGTATTACCGCCGGGGTTCACATATAAATCTAAGATTTTGAGATCTAAATTATCAATCATCATCACATCATACCTTACCTTGAACTTGTTTTGTAATAATCAAACATTAAGCTTTCCTTTGTTTTTATGTTAATCATTCCACAATTATATATTAGGTTGTAAGAAGACTATGAGGAGCTAAACCTCTTCTACTTGGTGTAATTTGTTCTAAGTTTCAATCTTTCAAGCATTGAATGAATTCTCAACTCCTTTATCCTATTTATTGTATTTTCCTTTTTATTATTGTCATGTTAGTTAAATGAATGTTAGGAAAGGGAGGTGGTGTTCCTAGTGAGTGTGGTTATTATGGAGGACCTCACCCTATTGATGCTTGTGCGATTTTACAAGAAGTGGGGGAAGGAGTGGAGAGTGTCAATGCAATTGGGCATGGAAACTACCAATTCAAGAAACCCACAAAACCATTGCGGTGGAAAATACTACAAATATGACCCATATGTGAATTCCTACAACATTGGGTACAAACATAACCATCTCCTTGGTTGGGGTGGTGACAAGTCAAAAGGGTTTCAATAAGGTTTCCAACAAAACTGGAATTTCAATCAAGGAAACCAAAACTTCAACCAATAAAACCAAGGCTAAGGAAAGACCTTCCAATTTGGTAATCAAGTTCCCAACAAGAGTTTCCAACAAGGAGAAGCTTCTT
Organism: Silene coronaria; assembly: GCA_028566215.1. Classification (NCBI taxonomy): domain Eukaryota; kingdom Viridiplantae; phylum Streptophyta; class Magnoliopsida; order Caryophyllales; family Caryophyllaceae; genus Silene; species Silene coronaria. The sequence goes on along the minus strand of JAOWBH010153435.1, from coordinate 2,475 downwards.
CATTTAAAAATCAAGATAACACGACAAGTGAAGAAATGTTGAAAGCCATCTTGAAAGGACAAACCGATATGGACAAGAAGTTCACTACCGAAAAGAGTGAATGATGCTCGGTTCACTAATCTTGAAAACCGATATGGATAAAGCAAGGAGTTCGACCACCATTCCATCAACAACTATCCCTCCTCAAAGAAAAAATGCTAGTGCCACGACTTTGAGACAAGGAAGAATCTTGGACACCCCTCCAAAGAAGAAAAGAAAGGCCAAGGCAAGGAAAAGTGAGATGGAGATTGTGGAAGAGATAGAGGAAGAACTTGTTGTGGAAAATAGTGCATCATCAAGCAAGGCACATGAGAAGAGTCAAGCAAAGCATTCAAATGAAATGCCCAAGATATCACCCTCGAGTATGTAGTGGAGGTACCATTTCCTCATGCTCTCGCAAATTCTAAGAAGTTCGAAAGAGATGCGGATCTCTATGAAACTTTTAGAAATTGTGAAGTAAATATTCCTTTGCTAAATCTTTTAAAAGGTGTCCATAGGTATGCAAAGTTTCTAAAGGAACTATGCACGCCCAAGAGAAACACCAAAAAGGGGACCCAAAGAGTTACAATGAGTGAACATGTCTCGACCATTTTCAAAAAGTCACTACCAAAAAAATGCGGAGACCCTGGCATGTTCACCATTCCGTGCTCTATTGGGTATAAGAGCTTTGCTCATGCCATGTTAGATCTAGGAGCCTCGATCAATGTCATGCCCCATGCAATTTATGAGACCTTAGGACTACTCCCTTTGATGAGAACCGATGTGATTCAATTAGCGGACCGCTCTAACATATATCTTAAGGGAATGGTGGAGGATGTCTTGGTGGAAGTGGACCACCTCACATTCCCGGCCGACATCTACGTCTTGGACGTAGAGGCAGATTCTAAGGCCAACCCTATATTACTAGGACGACTGTTCACGAAAACATCTAAGACTAAGATAGACGTGTCCATTGGCAACCTCACCATGGAGTTTGGAGGCAAACAATTGACATACAACATTTATTATGCTATGAAACACATTGACGACTCACACTCATGCTATTTCATTGATAAAATCGAGCCAATTGTCCAACGTGTTTACGATTTTTGCCATAGGGGCCCACTTAAGGTGGCCCTTACTAATGTTGTGAAGCAAGATAATTTGCACTTGTTATTGTTTAATGATGTGCAGGATTGTATCAAGGACCTTGAGGAAGAAACCCCACTTGAGCAAAGCAAATAAGAGAAAACCACCCATGAGAAAAGTGAAAAGAATAGGGAAAATGGCAGCCTGCTGGAGGGATGGTAGTCTGCCGTATGCATGGCGGTCTGCCGAAATCCCTATCCCCCGATTACCTCCTTTGCTTATATGCGGGTCCAAGTTTTTCAAACTATCTCACCCTTGATGCCTCACTTGTAAGACCTCTCCCTTTCATTGTTAAGCCCTAAAAAAGTGACTTATAAACACTTCCAAGTCACCCCAAATACATATTCTTAGGGGAAGATAAGCCACTTCCCTTGATCATTTCCAACAAGCTTGAAGAAGAATAATAAGGGAGGTTGGTTGATGTACTAAGGAAGCACAAGGAGGCATTCGGTTGGAGCATAGCCGATATCAAAGATATAAGCCCTATTATTTGCATGTATAAGATGCGATTGGAAGAGAATGCGAAGCCGGTAAGACAACCCTAAAGGAGACTCAACCCACCAATGAAGGAGGAGGTCAAAGAAGAAATCATTAAACTTCTCCAAATAGGTATCTTCTTTCAAATTAGTGACTCTTAATGAGTAAGTCCCACTCAAGTGGTGCCAAAGAAAGGAGAGGTGGCGGTAGTATAAAACACAAACGAAAAAATAATTCCCACCCGCCTTCAAACGGAGTGGAGATTATCCATTGACTACCGTCGTCTCAACTCGATCACTCTCGAGAACCATTTTCCCTTGCTCTTTCTAGATCAAATGCTAGAAAGGTTGGGAGGGGGGAGAATATTATAATTTCTTGGCGATATTTTCAAATCCCAATTCAACCGGAGGATCAAACAAAAACTACCATCACATGCCCCTTTGCAACATTTGTTTACCGCAGAACGCCTTTTGGCTTGTGCAATGCTCCTGGGACATTCCAAAGATGCATGATGAGCATATTCTTAGATTTTGTAGAGATAATCTTAGAAGTCTTTACGGAAGATTTCACCGTTCAGGGGGACTCCTTTGATTCTTGCCTAGACCACCTCACCATGGTCTTAGCTCGTTGCATTGACTATCAACTCATTTTAAATTCTGAAAAATGTCATTTGATGGTTGAAAGCGGCATTGTGCTAGAACATGTGGTATCAAAAAAAGGGATTGAGGTCGATAGTGTAACACCCCACCCTAATGAGGAGCCTTCAGCAAGACCTTCCTTGGCAAGATGTGGTATTACCATCTCGGTTTCCCGAGGTAGTAGACATCACAG
>JAOWBH010153414.1:0-11946 GCA_028566215.1 Silene coronaria | reverse complement strand
GAGACACCTGCTGGGGAAGAGGCGCAGCAAGGGCTGCGACCCTTGGAAGAGGCGCAGCTCATGCTGCGATTATTCCCGAGCAGTATGATGTGAGATTCATGATTTATGAGACAAATTATATGTTTGTCTTAGTATGTTGCATTGCATATTGTGATGTATGTGTTGTGATGGATGTTGGAGGTTGTGGTATGATAATTAGTTGTTGAGGAGATTTATGTCGGGCAGGGGTCCGGTTCGTGCCTAGTGTAACACCCCCATTTGTCAAGGAGCCTTTAGCAAGGCCTTCCCTAGCAAATAAGGGCGCTAACATCTCGGTTGCCCGAGGTAGTATGTATCAATTGACCATAAAAGAACAATTATTAAAAGTATAATGTTTAGTCGATTACAACGTTAAAGAAATCACAAGTACAACTCAATCCCAAAACAATCAAATGATAAAGACTGTTTAATACCAGCGGAAGCTATCAAGACACTAGTGATTCCCATCCAAGCCCGCGGCTACTCAACAATGATCACCTTCTAACAACACTATTCACCATTCGCCGACAATATCGAATGGATCACAGGCTCACAACGGAAACAAACAAGACACAAACAACAAACAAAAGCCACCAAGGTCAGTACATCATCCCATAAACAACATCATCAATATAACAACAATAACATACACACAATCAATCCGTCTCAACCATCCTCCAAACTCCGAGAACCGGTAACATGGATTACCCATCGCAACAGGTAATCTGCCCCAGCCAATGGGAGATCGCAGCCTAGCCACCTAAAGCCTCGCTCAATGCAACGTGCGAAGCCAGATCATTAATATGCATATCCCCTTGTGACGGGAGCCACAAGAGGCGATACATGGGGGGTGAAGTCTATCACCCGACAATGTCTTCACAACAACAATACCACATCATCCTCATCATCATCATCAATACCATTAATATATCATATCACAATAATCATAACCGTCTGATAATCCGATATTTACTCATATTTATACTCTTTATCTATATATTTTATGGTCGTCTTTCGTTTAATTTGAGCTATTTATATTACGTTCGTTAGTTTTGGGATTTAATTAACTGGTATCTTATTTTAAATGTAATAAGGCTAACCAAAGTGTGTTTTGATAACACCAGTTTACAATTCACGTGGAGACACACAGGATGTGATATGCGAATTGGGTCAAAAGTGAATAAAACCAAGCTTGAGGTTGAAGTTGTATGTGGGTCGAATAAATAAAGAACAAATTAGGAGAATTCAAGTGTTTGGGAATTAAAGCAAAGAACATTAAAGAAATAAGATTTGTCAAGTGAGATTAGGGAAGCTACTAGAAACACGCGTGGAAGCTCAACAATGGAAACTTCAGTCCGTCTGGGATTCTCAAGATTGATTCCTTCCCATATTTTGCTCACAAAATCTATCTTATATATGGCTAAATCGATGCCATATATTCCAAAAACAGACCTTTATTCATGTATAAACTAGCTTAGAACCCGTGCAAAGTTGCACGAGCATATTTAAATAAGTTTTATAATTTTATGGATATATCATTGTAATAGTTTGAGTGTATGATATTTTAAGCAAATAGTTTAATTAGATAAATATATATTCATTCTAAACTCAAGACAACAATTATAATGAACAGATGGAGAGAAATGTTTGTGATATTACTATATATTAAACTAATCGTCAGAAAGCGGGTAGAATAATCGGTATTTAAATGACTACACTAAAAAACTTTTGTTTTCTAACTGACATCATTCAACACCTTTACTCGTAATGACTTGCTTATAAGCATGTCTTATATTATGTTATGCAAGTCACTTGCTTATAAGCATGTCTCATATTATGTTATGCAAGTCACCATGCGTCTAATATCCATGTCTCATATAATGTTATTGATGATTTCAAAAATGAGATTAATCCCCACGCTGACTTAAAATTGAGAAAGTACAATATGGATAACGGGGGAAAAATAAGAAGGAAACACTAAAAGGAGAATTAATGTTATGTCTTGATGTAATACTGCGACAACATATAATGAAAATTGTACAAAGTCATATATGGGTAAATAACTTTTAATCTTTTAAAGTCATCACGTAACATGCAGAAACATGCATAAAACGGGGCAAAATAAGGAGCAATCGGCCAAGAGAAACTAATTTTATGTCTTGATATAATACTGCTTCAACTTATATTGAAACATGCAGAAAATCATGGCTATTTAGTAATTTTAAAATAAACCTCATATTCAATAATAATTACCTAACCAATATTACATAAATAGTTTATAGGGAACTAAAAATCACCATAAAAAATTTTAATCAGGTACTCACAGTGCATATAAAAAATAAGTAGATGACATGACGTCGGTGAGAGTATTTCATTAACGTCTGAAATTAATCAATAGTTTTATTTGCAAATCTACATTGAAGTTTTTAATTTTAAATCCATTATAATAAATAGTATCATCGCACATAACTATATGTTCCAAGTGGATGATACGCAGCAACCAAAGAGATCATATTATATTATTATTTGTATTAGAAGTTAAAAAATCCATGCCATTACATTCTAGTCGAACAATATCTATTAGGTTACATTGTAATCAAGTTGTATGAAAATAAATTGTCTTAGCAAACAATTTTCTCAGTTCAAAACAGGTGAGTAACTATAAAGACGTAAAGTTCTAACATTGATTAAGAAAGTAATATTCCATTGATAATGGTGCAATGCCGTATGGTAAGAAATCATTTTGAGAATATACTGTTTTTAGAGAACGGAAAAAATAGGAAGGAAAATGTGTACAAATGTAAATGACGGCTACTGGAAAACGCAAAAGGAGCCACTTAGGTAAAAATAATTTTAGGGTGTTAGTTTTGAGTGGGAAATTTTTTATTGAGAAGGCGACATGTGTCTAGTATGATGTGGAGTGGTTTTTCCTTTATAGTTTTAATATAGATACCATATTCCTTTACTCTAATTTACCAGGCAATTACCCTCAAAATTCCAGAAATTGAGCGATAAAGTTAGACGGTTTCCAAGCTATCTATGAGGCGAGATTAAGCAAGAAGCAGTACACCGTTGTAGTCTTAGTACACAACAGCGTATGGGCGGATTCTAGTTCAATTGGAGGTGCGACATCTGAAGATTGTGTGACGGATTCCAGGCTACAAAATAAGTTCTCTTTACTACTCTTATGCCTAGTTTATTATTGGAAATTCGTTAAATAATTTTAGTACTTGAAACTGATTGTTGTTATACATTTGATTTTGAAATATTGTTATTTAATTTTTGCTCGATTTAATGTCAAGATTAAATCTTTCTCAAAATTTGTTATCTTATTGTGATTTTCAATTGTCTCGAATTCTAATTAGGTAAGTTAGGCTTATTTCAATTTGCGTAATATGAGCAGCGATTAATTTGAATTAATATTTGCGAATTGGGGTTAGCTTAAATTAGGAGTAAATGTATGACCTCAGATTTACTAAAGTCTATACTCGGGCGAGTAACAGGGCACTCGGTCGAGTGGCCCTGGCACTCGACCGAGTGGGGTGACCGAGTGTCACTTGGTGGCATGTTCCTGGTGGTTTTCCACTCGGCCGAGTGAAATGGGTCACTCAACTGAGTGGGAAGGGTACTCGGCCAAGTGACTCGGTCACTCGACCGAGTGGTTTTTAGACAGGATTAGTTGGTTGGATTATGTGTGGAGCCCTTTCAAATGGACTTAACATGAGAGGAAATCTTAATTTATTATTCCTTAAACCACTCATCCTCTTACATTATCAATTTTATACAGAACATAAAATCTCTCTTATCTAATCCTCTCAAAACCACCAACAATATTCATCCTTTTCCTTGAGCATTTCCTCCATTGTTGAACACTATTGTTGTCCTCTAAGCTTGGTAAGTATTAATATTTAAATTCTTTTTCTTTTTCTTATTATCCTTATTACTTCCTAGAACTAAATTATTAAAGTATGTTTATAAAGTCTCTAATTAATCTTTAATGTTGACGAAGTTATTAAGTAATTAGTGAGTAATAATAAGGGGTTTTACTTAGTATAATATTGTAGGGTGTATTGTGATAGTTATAATGTGGTTATTGTAGGATGAGACAGTTTTATGAGATGGATTATTGTTATCTTGGGCTAGCTTATTATGGAGTATGCTAAATGGTAGGTTAATCCTACTCGGTTTCAATAATGATGTTGTTATTAATGTTGTTGTCAACATTGTTGTTAATGTTGTCTTGTGTGTTGTTGTTAATGTTGTGATTAGTTTCACATAATTTGGGCATATGCATTATAACATGATTAGTGAATAATGACATCATTAAGGGGTAATTATGATGATTGTGTTGCATTATAACATGTATAAGGGATTAGTGGTTAGTCTTATTTTTGGCACGATGATATCATATATCATGATGTTAGGTAATTGTCGATTTGTCTCATATTGTGGATATATATGCATTATAACATGGGAATGATTATTGGTAAGAACATGTTTGGCAAGTTGAGATTCATGATTCATGAGATGGATAATATGTGTTGCATTATGTTGCATATTGTGTTATGTATTGAGACGAATGCTGGAGGTGGTTGGTGGAGGAGTGATTGTGATATATGGTTGTTGAGGAGACGTAAGAGGGTTGGGAGACCGTCTTACGTTTAATTCGCCTATTAGGGCTTCCCACACCAATAGGGATGTGAACATTAATGGCTTGAGTACGGAGAGACTTACGGCGCGCCGTAACGTCGGGCAGGGGTCCGGTTAGCGCCCGGCTCCATTACTTGGGTGCGTCTCGGTACTTATTTCGGACAACGGTCCGAGTAGTGGGGGTGAGCGGTGCTGCGGTGCCGTCACCAAGTTGTGGGTGCCGTGGGTGTGTCCCTAGCATCAGTTTCGGTGGTGAAGTGGTGGTATTGGCGATACAGGTTTGTGCCTTGTGATGCATTCGTAGTTGCATATCATAACCATGTTGCATATCATAGTCATGTCTATCGTTTATCATGTTATTTGTATTATTGAAATTGACGTTTGTGTTGTTGTGTAAATTGTCACCTATTTCCGGGGTGACCTGTGTCGATCCATATGATATTTCAGATCGTATAGGGTGCAGTTGATTTATAAGTTTTGTATTTGATGTGTTCGGGATTTATGGGCCGCGCTACGGACTTGGAGTCGGATCATAGATATGATATAGAGGTCGTAATCTAGTGGACTTGTATTTACTATTTATTCATTTAGTTTGTAATGACTAAGATTGCATTTATTAATAAAATGTTCTTTTATTGAAGTTTTAAAACACTACCACGGGCAATCGAGATGGTCACACCTTCGATTATCTTGGCCAGATAGTCGGGGGTGTTACAACGAATCACACGTGATATGCAAACCATTGTTTTAATCCCTAACTTGTGATATTAATTCTATGTCGGTTTTAATGCAATTAAACTTGTCAAGTTATTTTAGCATGTGAATGTTCATTTAACTTATTCTAAGCATAAATAAAACATTCAAAAGAGGGAAGGAAGTTTACTTCTCCTCGCGGCGCTGCATACATTGTTAGCTTATAGCAATAATCATAATAAAGCTAATAAACAAACAACCGCGGAATAAAGCATACAAATGAGCCAAATAAGGCCTTATGGCCGAGACAACTCACGGCCAAATGGCCCTAATGGTTTCATGCATAACCTATTCTAGGTCAAGACGGATTCCTAGCATGTGACGAGAAATAATGCATAATTATGATAAATTAAACCAGCGTACAAGCATATGATTTAAATAATATCGCGTGAACGTAAACCAATCGAAAACAACCAACAATTGACAAATTCCGAGTCAAAAAAAGAGAAGTGGCACACAGCCCAAGGGTACACGACCGAAACTGAATATGACGCGTATCGAAATTCTAATCATGTGAGTTCATATGATAATTACAACATATTATTATTATTTCATAATATAAACATGCGATATGAAATTAAACAATCTAAATATGTGATCATATAAGTTAGAAAATATACAAATACAAACTAGGCTAATTTCATTAACATTATCGAATTGCAAATCGTTAAAATTGAGTTAGGAAATTGAGTTAAAAAGAGGAGGGGATGACGTGTGGCACACTACCCTAGGAACCGTTTTTAAACATCTTTTTTAAAGTCTTATTTTAGTCATCGAATGTTAATAAGACGGTGTTAAGCACGCGATCTTATATTAGTGAAAAATTAGGTGATAGAGAATATGAATTCATTAATTAAAATAGATCTTCGATCTTTTATTTACGAATTAGGTTATTTAAAATCCTATATGACTAATGAATCAAATTATTCGATTTAGTCAAAATTATTAGATTCAATTAATCCTAATTGTCTAATGAGATTAAACATTTAAAATTGACGATTTAAACATATTAATCAAATCTAAGTCATAAAAAAAACCTAATTGTCTAATTCATTTAATGATTTAACTAGATCGTCGATTTAGTATTAAACAAATTATGGGTAAGATTTAGTCATAAAAAACGTGCTGGCCGCATTGGAAGAGAGAATTTGGGACTCGATTTCATCGATTCGCAACTCGAATTATTCATGTTAAATTAATTGTCATCCCTTGAGTGTAAGATGATCATAAGTTAAAAGCTTTCGGTCACTTCAGATTAATTAAATGCTTTAATTTGAGTCAACACGAACAAACAAGGTTGCACTTTAACTCATACTCGGATCTAATCTAAGTTTGATATTTATTAATTAAAAACAAAGAATAAAATACAATAATAATACGATAATAATAAATTGCATAAGTAAATGAAACAGAATTAAAAAGGAGAAAGAAGACATTTTTAGGCACCCTCATCTTACATGTACCCTTGACCAATATCTTTGAGTCGTAATCGATAGTAAGAATTTATCCCGAGAGGCCGTTATCGATGAAAATAATTAAATTTGCAATTTGAAACACGAAATAACACGTCTAAACACCGACTTTGAGCAGCGATTTTCAAACACACACCACGACTTCGTTTCTCAACGAAATTTTAATTTGAAAGATGTTTTGGAAATAGAAAGTGTGACCTTTAAGAATATATAAAGAGATCAGAAGGTTTGAGACACTTTGAGCACGAAAAATGAGGCAAACGACCGCGACAGAAACTCGAAAACAGAAATTGTTACTATGTTTTCGAACGGCTGTAATGGCTTTTGTTCTCTAATTTTTCGAGGATTTGTGAGTATGTAGGTTATGGGTAGATGGTAAGAATGGTTAAGGGGTGTTAATGAAGGAGGTACTTGGGTATTTATAGAGGTAGAAGTAGGTTAAAGAGCGAAGAAGAGCAACTTGGGTACGAGTGCTTATAGCTCGGTTTTGGGGTAGATTCATGAGGTTTTCTGATAGGGTTTGTTAGGTTACTTAATGGGTAAGGCAATAGGATGAATATGGACGAAAGTGGAAGCTTGGAGAGAAGGAAATCAAGCCGCAGTGGGCTGTGCATTCACGTGAAAAACATAAGAGGAAGGCGGGTTGGAGCGTGGGTTTGGGCTCGGTTTGAGAGAGATTTTGGACGTGACTTAGGTTGGGTTTGGATGGGGTTTAAGATTGGGTATGTGCGGAAGAGAGTGGGTGGAATAGTGTAAGCCCCCAATTTGGACTTGCTTCCCTTGTCTCCTTCTTTTCACATAAATGAATATGTATATAACCGATGTAAAATGGAGGTGATGCCGTCGAGACAAGTTGAGTTGTGGCGGATGACAAACCGCTTTAGAGCGATGGCCATTGAGGCACTCTCTAGTGGGCTCGGAAAATAGGTATGAACCTCTTCTCATCTCTTTTTGTGAAGTTTACATTACTTTTAATTTTCATTTGATTTGGCTTATTCATTTCTCGTTTTGATTCATTTACTTGGTGTGTAGCAAGAACGTGAGCTTGAGGCCCGGGATGCTGATATCGTCATTTTGGACGTGATAGTTACCGATCTCAAAGAGCGCTTGGCCTTCTTTGTAAGTGGACATTAGATAGCTTATATATATGAACATTTGTTCTCGGACATGAGCCCGAGTCATGATGTATATAAAAATATTTTATGTATATATAAGGCATGCGCGCCTTTTGCTGTTGTCGAAACTTGGTTTTGAAATGCACCTATAGGTTAGCTAACGAACAGGTTTGGCTAGGAGATATTTCAGCTGTTATACCGGCGAAAATCACGCAAAAACGAAAAATACAAGAATAGAAATACGTATCACGTATTTCATGTTGTTAAAATAACGAGTATTAAATACATTATAGTGCCCTTAGAATAGCAAAAACGGAAACTTCGACCAAGAAAAGCGAAAACAAAGTTTGAAATAACGCGAAAATTGAAAACTACGTGAAATGGACCTAAAAACCTCTCGAAAGTGACTCAAAATGGGATGACACGAAGCGAGACGGGGAGTTCTACCCCCGAAAACAAAAAATAAAATATACTGGGTACGTGTAATGTGCAGTCAAAATGAATATCAATTATTTGTCGGAAATCTGCAAAATGCGAAAAATCATCTCGAAATGTGAATTCCGTATCAGTACGGAAATACGCCGTCACAAAAATACGAGATTTGGTAAAGATACCAAAAACTCGGAATTAACGTAATAACAACCTATTAGGAATAGGAAATTATAACCAAAAACGAATTAGGAAATTCGTTGGAGCTGATAAGAAGAGATCAGCCCCTAGGAAGAGGCGCAGCAGGAGCTGCGACCCTTCCTTAAGGCACAGCAACTGCTACATCTTCTCTACAGCCCTCTTCTTCCTGAACGAAAATTGGAAACCTACAAAGTATATACTGGGCATGTATACGACCTATTTTCTTCACAATTTCTTCTCAATTCTGTAGACTATACCTAAATTATAAGAAAAAGATTTCTCAAAATTTATCATGGACATTTTCGAATACCAAGTAAAAAATTGGGTGAATGAATTCACTAATACGGAAAAGCATGGTGTTATACCCCATAATTTTATATAATTTATATAAACGAGTTTAAATAACATTTTATATTTATAATTTATACTTGACATTTTATATTTTATAGTTATATCACTTTATATTTTATACATAATACTTTATAAGCTTGATTTATGAGTCATGAAACTAGTTAAATAGACGAGTAAAAGGAATTGGACTACAAGCGGGCTGAGTGAGCTGAGTGGGCCGAGTAACTTCTATAACCCATGTCTATAAATACCTTCTATTCTCACCTTATAATCCTCTAGTCAGTTTATGTAACACCACATCCTACCAAGGAGCCTTTAACAAGATCTTCCCTGATAGACTAAGGGATCATCATCTCAGTTTCCCGAGGAAGTAAGCATCATAGAATCCATAATGAAACATTTAATAAAGTTTATATAATGATACAACAGAATAAATAAAAGATTACAACTCAACATCCTATAAATGAAAGTACAATTTGAGATAACACTATAGACTCTTCCGTCACACACGGCTATATTGGGAACACTCTGCCTCATCCCCGAAGTTAAGCCAACGAACAAGAACCTGAAAGTCCAATTGCTCACCATTTGCCGGCAATATCAAACGGATCATAGCAGGACACAACAAGAAGAAAACACAACACGACCACCAACATGTCAGTACATCATACAATATATGCAACTGTCAACAAAGCTTAGTTAATGATATAACCATCATCATCATCCTCCAACTCCTCAACAACAAATGGATTACCCATCGCAATAAGTAACTCAGACCGCCAGTGGGAGGACCGCAGCCAATTCCCACTAAATCCCCGCTCATCGCAAAGAGCGTACCCAGTTCTTTAATGTGCACATCCCCCTTGTGATGGGAGTCATAAGGGGCGAATCATGGGGGTCAGAGCCGTCTCCCAACAGCCTCACAATCAACATCACCAAAACCACCAACAACATCATCAATCATCAATATCAATATCAACAACATAACCAATCGCAAACATCACAACAATACAATTAATCTTAACAAAACACAATGACAGTAATTGAGTAGGAAAACCCTACCTTTCGCGGATCCTCTAACCATAGCATAAAGTCACGTAATGCAAGCAATCAATCTTACCAACGCCTACATAACATTAATATATGTCCTATCACTATACTAATCAGAAGGTAAAAGAGAAATCACGAGAAGATGGGAGACTTACACCTACAACCATCTAGACACTAATGATGACAGTGATCCGGTCCCGTCGTTGCATTCCCGAGTCGCGTCCTATTCCGGAGTGAAGTCCAAGGTGATATCTATGGAGATAGTGGAAGGGTAGAGGGAGATAAAGGATGCTAGGATAAGAGAGAAGATAAAGAAATGAAATGAAATGTTTCGGGTCGCAGCTTCCGTGCTATTAAATAACTTAATGACGTCGGAACACTCGGTCGAGTGACGAACATACTCGACCGAGTACGCTGCACTCGATCGAGTACTAAGTGCACTCGACCGAGTGACACCCATTCGGTCGAGTACTTCCTCTAATTAAGACATGAGTATTTCCTCCACCTCGTTCCTACCAAGGTTTTAATTCTGGCCAAGGTTAGTCAAGACCGGTTCTGGCCAAGGTTAGTCAAGACCGGTCAACGAGCACCCTAAAGTGATGGGTATTATAGTCCCCCCGCATAAAAGGAACTTCGTCCCCGAAGTTCTCTCAACATTGCGCGAAGACACTAATGAACATATCAACTTAAACACGCGGAAAACATATGTAAGGAATGCAGCTGTCAAGTTCGCAATAGTTCTGTCGTACTAATCCCAACATGTTACAAGACTAGTAATACTCATCAATCTCGTGCCTACTCACTCAAGGTAACTTCCACCAACACCCACCACAATGCTAAGTATCCTCCAATAAATACTACTACCGCGATATGAAAAATTTTGTACCCTTGACATCTATCTTCCTTAAAAGGAATTGCCAAATTATCCCAAACAATTATCAATTAATAAGATGAATATAACATGAATGCAAGAATATAACATGAATGCAAGACATAAACTATACGTGATGTTTATTAGTGGCAATGATTTAATATAAGTAAACGCATGCTAATAAAGATGAATTGGTATTAATAAAATGCGGATGTTGTGGTTTTCTAATAAATTATAGCCGCGATAATATATATCCCCCTTAAAAGGAACTTCGTCCCCGAATTTCACTCTCAAGGGTGACCGACGGGTTTCATAATAGCCATGTCAAAAGACAGTGTAATATGTTTAATCATAGTTTATCGCTCACCTATTATGCAATGAGTCATAATTAGTGAAGGACAACCGTGCAACTGATTAAATGCTAAGACATCGAAATCGACAACTGGAGAATGGAATATATGTTACCTCGTGATTCTAGTCTAGTTAAATATGTGAATAATTTAAAATGGAGTAACCATGTAAACAGCTAGGGGTGGGAACAATTAAGATGCAACTTGACAAGTACGTATATGCATAAAATGACATTATCCCTATACACCGGTTGCCACCACACTAAGTCTACAACACTTCGAATCCCGTCTTTATTACCATTTATCGTCACCCATTCCCCGCCTGAAACACACGCCTCATATCGAAAGTATTAGTACAAGTTGTCCTCCCAAAAAATAAATAACTCACAACTCAAGAGTGCCATCTGAACATGATTATCCATCTATATAAACAATACATATCATCATAATAATATCTATATGCACTTCAAGGAAATAACATAAGAAGAACGCGTGAGTCAAATACACTCGATCCGACCGAGGGCTTTGTTGGAGTTAGTGTCCTCAACAATAGTGCGATCACGATAGTGATTCGAATTATCACTGTAAAATCTCAAATGAGAATACTCGAGGGATGATTCTTCATTATAAAGTCAACTGACCAACATTAATCGGTAATGATTGGCTTACTAGAGTTTGACATTACT
>JAOWBH010153403.1:0-11949 GCA_028566215.1 Silene coronaria | reverse complement strand
TCATCATCATCATCATCATCATCATCATCATCATCATCATCATCATCATCATCATCATCATCATCATCATCATTATTTATTATTATCATTCTTATTTAGTTTGTTATAATTTATTAGTATGTTTGTGAATAATATATGATGATGTTGTTGTTGTTGTTGGGATTATATGCTGATATGATTAATCTTAGTTATGCAAATAACATATGTTGATTAGTTAATTTAATTTGATTGTGAGATAAGCATGTTTAATTTGATCTTATTTTGACTTAACTCATCAATTGGTATGTTTAATGATGAAATCATGAATGAAAAACGATATGATTAATCAAGATGAAATTTTAATGCTTTGCTTAGGTGGAATTAAATTTTACCTTTGTTGTTATGATTATTAGCATGCTTAGATTTGCTTTAGTCTAATTATGAAATAATTTAGTCTAAATCACATGTTAATTATTTAAATCACATGACTTGTTTGTTTTAGGTGTTATAGGATTAATGAAATTAATCTCGTGTTTTATGATTAGCCTAGTTTGTTTTAATTATTAAATCACATGTTTCACATAATTATTCAATATCGTTTGTTAGAATAATCAATTATTCATGTTAACCAGTGTTGTCATATATATGTTTCGTATGTCATGTTTAGTTTATTATTATCATGTCGAAATTAGTGTCATTGCCATGTTGTTATCGTTACTATCATTATTATCATTATAATTGTTGTTATCGTAATCGTTGTAATTTTATTACTTAATTATCGTAATTATGTAATTTATAAGTGATCATGTTATTTTAATTTATGGGTCAATTGTTGTATTTTTTATTTGAGTAAAATTGTTTTCTAAAATCCTTTGTTTTGGTTGGTTAGATAATTAATATCTAATTAATTAAGATAAAGCGGGTGCGCAAAACGTGGAGAGGACCCAGGACAATGTATGTGAGCCGTGGTCCTCTCCCCCATGCACGATTTTTTTCGTGTACTTTTATACGGGTCTTGTTTAGTCTAATTTTTATATAGATCGAGTTGTAATTTATTTATTATTTGCGTCGATTATTGGCATGAAATTCCCGGTTTGTAATAGGTTAGATCCCAACGACTCCCCTTTCCCCCATGCCTTGTTTGTTTATTCATGTTGTAGTATTTAATGAACCTCACATGCTACAAAAAAACTTCGACGAAGTAGTATTATTGCATTAAATCGACATAGAAATTGATTGACATGCTAGGTTTAAAACAACGATTGCATTTCATTTTCGAGGTAGCTATAACTGTATTTGAAAACCACCACTTATCTTAGTAGAGGCCGTTAATGAAACAGGCGGGGTTAGGTGTCTTTATTGGCTTCCTAGAACGTACCTTCACCCCGAACTCAAAGTCTATTGTTTGTAGATCCGTCTAAAGGCCATTAATTGCGAGGGTCATTCAAATTGAGTGATTTAAGGAATAAGTCTTTATCTTTAATCACTCTAATCGACTGCTTTGTGCTTTTCGATGAAAAGTGTAAAGTTGACTGGAACGGTTCCAAGTTCCCACAAAACTTGGTGGTGACTCTTCAAAGAT
Source organism: Silene coronaria (assembly GCA_028566215.1). Taxonomy (NCBI): domain Eukaryota; kingdom Viridiplantae; phylum Streptophyta; class Magnoliopsida; order Caryophyllales; family Caryophyllaceae; genus Silene; species Silene coronaria. Next base: position 10,388 of record JAOWBH010153403.1, on the reverse strand, counting down.
TTTATCAGATTTAAAATCGAACCATATATTTAAGCGCGTGCTTGTCCAAACGACCCCCGGGGACGTTTTCCTATGCCCACAGTTTGGCGACTCCGCTGGGGATGGTGAGACTTGAAAAGGAAGTGGTGATTTATAAAATATTACTCATAGTACCTTGAATCATGCATAAACCCTTGGTTAGTTAGTTTCACGGACTACCTCACCCTTTGGGTCGATTCCAATGGTCAGGAGGTGACGTCCACTATGCTCAATTTAAGTATCAAGATGAATTTGCTTTGGCCTCTGGTTCGGTTCTACCATATTGCACAATGCTTATGGCGTTCACAACCACTTGGTGATTTGGGTTCATTGGCATAAACCCTTGTTAGAGACCGACCGAGACTTAGAAATGTGTCTAGGAGCATACATACTCTAATATGTGAATGACGATGAGCTATGTGAAGTCTTCGTGTCCATGTTTTTCGAAAATCTCCAAGTTGTTTTCAAAATCGAGCTTTTGAATTAACCATTTTCAAAATAGAATGATTTTCAAACCTCGGAGTGTTGCCCAATTTAGCTTAGAATTTTCGACCAAAACAAGCTTTTTATAACTGGCATGCTGCCTATTTGAACTCTTATTTCAAAGTCAATCATCTTTATTTTCAAATCGACTCCAAAATGATTTTCCACCAAACCGTACCTAAGCATGAATCCATCTTATGTCATGGTCGTGTCTGAGCTCATGTGAGCCGTCTCTAGGTGTCTTTCACGACCTGCTTAGGTCACTCGAGCCCACACTTAGGTTCGAGTCACATATGTCGACCACTTGGTCCAAGTCGAGCACGAAAACGCCCCCACCTAGCCATATGGGACGTTTTATTTGAACCTAACGGACCCGAATGGTCCAAGCAAGGTTTAGTTACACCAAATCCATGTCGAGTCATATTGTTAGGTCTAGTCTGTGTCATGGTTCGTGTAGGGTCTATGACCCTAATCACGCTCCGTATTTCGTTGTAACACCCCCCATTTACGAAAGAGCCTTTAACAAGACATTCCCGAATAAATAGGTCTGTTACCATCTCGGTTTCCCGAGATAGTGAATAACAAAGTAAAACAAAACCAAGGTACTTTAAATTAAAACGTAATAAGGGTCTTATTACAATTCTTACATACTAAATCAAAACTAAATTAATAATAATTACAAACTCGTAGCGGAATTAAAAGAACTATGTGAATCTAATTTCTAAGTCATTCCAGCTCTATTCTCTTCCCAAGCTCCCGTTACTGCTGTCTCAAATACCCGTCAATCAAAAGCTGCTCCCCAATAATTGGTTCATCACAGGTGTTTATGGATTACATGGTCAACCAACGGTTGAGTAGGATAATAAACAACAACACACCAATGATAAATGACATGCAAATGCAAATGCAATGCAATGACCCAATAACAATCTTCCCAGACAAATCTGAGGTATCCATTATCCCAACCGAAGTCGAGGTATCCCTCCCAGATGAATCTGAGGTATCCTTCCCAGACGAATCTGAGGTATCCTTCCCAGCTTAAGTTGAGGTATCCAATGCATATGCCATGCCAACAACAATAATAATATGATATGTCAATCGTATCCAACAATAATCATCTCAATAAACCATTCCGTAACTCAATGATATAAATACACAATGATTCCAAATAATCATACAATCATCCAATTCTTAAACAAGCATTCAAATAATCAAATACCAAGTGATTGAGTAGATTATCCTACCTGAAGCAATCTAATAAAAGCTCACAGCAATCCAAGCCATACAAATCCTCAACAAAACCGACACCTAAAATAACATCATGTAATTACACATAATTATAATACATTCTAATTACGTATATTACCCAAAATATTTAACTAAGGCCCGACTTAACAATTCAAAAGCCCCAACTAACTAATTATTATAATAACGTGACGATATGGTTTAATAACTAGCCAACTCATTAAACTAATCAAAACTAACTCAGATACGTAAACATTGCTAACAATAATTAACAACTAAAATAATAATTAAACCCGTCTTTACTTAATAACCCGATTCATTAATAATAACTAACTAATTATATAATTGATACTAACTAATAATTATAATAAAACCCGTCTTACAATGAAATAACGAATCAAACCCGACTAAATATAAAATAACCTGATTCATAATAAAATAACTCGTCTCATAAAACAACAACCCAAATACCCATATCCATACCCATACCACGAAACTCACGATACACACATACACCCCCTAAACACCATGAATTGACACCCACCAAGCACCACGCCACAACCACCATTGTCAGCCACGGCCAGCCCAACTAAACCACCAGGGTCGCCACCAAGCTCAGCCACCAACTACCACGACAACCACCTTGAAATGCCCCAAAAGACCATACTGCTGCCCCTGCTCCCGCATTGAACACGTCCCAAAACAGCCCTGGAACGCCACCACTCGACAGCCCACGACCACCTATCAACACCCCGTCACACTATCATTACCACCGTTCCAAAACTCGGCATCATTGGTCATAAACCAAACCAGAAAACTCGAGCCCTACCATGTGTTCATACCGAAACAACCCAACAGCCCCTCCTGCAAAATCCGCGACAAACACCCTTTAACCACCCATTAACCACCACCACGAGCACCCTAAGTCAGTCGACCCTTCACCTTCGACAACCATAGCCCCTAAAACCCATTAAAACACGGGTACAAAAATAGCCACAAATTCGTTGTAAAACTACCCTTAACCACGGTCAACGGTCAGTCATGGTCAAGGTCACGACGGTCAAGGCCTACGGTGGTCAATAGTCGATAATTATGATTGAATTACGTTATTATTAAGTAGTTTTATGAATTTTACCTTTTGTTGCCTTGAGACGGAATTACAACTACTAGGTTTACCTTCTTTCCCCTTCAATTCTCTCCTTTCGGATTTATGTAATATTTTGTTTATCAAAAGTGTATACGATTCTCTTTAGCTACCTATTTACAGCTGTTAGAAAGACTCCGACTACAATTAAGAAATTACTTTTTTTTTTTTGCTAAAATGTAATTTGTATATATAAAATGAAGGATATACAATGATGAAAATGATCATTTGAGTACAATCAAGCTAGAGAATAAAAGCATATTACAATAACATCATCCCTAGCACCCCTGTTTCTGTATTCTCCATTACTAGACTCTCATTATCACTGATCAAATTTTGCAATCAGCGCCTGATCCTTTGCTCCAACTGGTCTGATGGTGAGCGTTCGACATCTTTCTTGTACCCCATTCTTTATATATCCAGCTACTCGAAGTGGACTGTTCAATACCAAGTCAATTCTGCTGACATTCCTCTGATGCCAGATGTGATACATGTAGGCATTTAAAAGTACTTTGCAGATTCGTTTTTTCAGTTTTGAGCATCTGTAATTTCCTAGCCATTCAAGAGTATTTGTTTTCCGAACATTTATGGCCAGCCAATCCTCCAGTTTACGAAGCACCTTGAGACTATAGTTGTATTCAAAAAAGAGATGCTGGAGAGTTTCCCTTTCCTGCTCGCATATACAGCACATTGAGCAATTAGTTACCCCCAGTCTCTGAAGTTTATTTCTAGTGTTAAGAGCATCATGATGTATTAGCCAAGATATAAATTGATGTTTTGGTACAATCCATGATGCCCACACCTGGTGATACCAAGAGACCATAGGTTTAGCCTATCTAAGGAAATTGTAACTATCTCTGATACTATATCTCTCCTGCCAGTCCTCCTGCTGAAAACCCTGGCTCATTTTTCCTTGTACCTGACAAATCTTCCTCCAGCTCCAACTGGTATCCATCGTAGGTGTGTAGTCTGACCAAGATCTACCTTTCAGATAGATATGATGAACCCATTGAACCCATAGTTTCTCCGGTCTGTTGTGAACCCACCAAACTAACTTTTCAACAGCAGCAGTGTTCCAAGTGGTTATATTTTTCAAGCACAGTCCTCCTTCTCTCTTGGGGGTGCACACTGTATCCCAAGAAATTAGAGGGGCTCTGGGATATTCAGTTCTTCTTTCCCAAAAGAAGTTTCTGCAAAGAGCATCAATTCTGTGTATCACACCTTGGGGTATAATGAAGATCATGGCCCAGTAGTTATGATAAGTAGCTAGAACAGACTGAACCAGGATCAACCTACCAGATCGAAACTTGAATAATTTCTTCTTTATCCTCTTGTTTCATTCCATTAAAATAAGCATTTGATTTACCAGGACTAAGCTTCAATCTAGATGAATGTGAGAAGGTGCTAAAAGCTCTGAGCATTATCATTATAGAGGTCTTGTTACCTTTACCAAAAAGAAGAAAGTCATCTGCAAACATAAGTTGACAGAGCTTAAGTTGTGAACATTTTGGATGGTATTTGAAGGGGTAATGTGTAGCAGCAAAGCTGAGCATCCTGGAGAGGTACTCCATACAAATAGTGAACAAATTGTTGTTTCTTTATTGTTTAAGATATCGATTTGTTTGAAAACCGTCGACGACGTACCTTCAAGTCAAGCTTGCAAACGGGATCCCGAGTATGTCCAATTTACATGTAAGTTGAGGGTGCAAAGAATTCCCTTCTTCCTTTTTACTCGTTTTTTTTATATTAATTTTCCTTTGTTTTTTTTGTTAATTAATCTCGCATGTTTACTTACGATTTATGAATGTTATGGATGATGAATAATGAAGAACGAGATAGGTATGATGATGATGAGGTTGATGGATAACCGTTGTGTTGATTTGTATGTTTAAAGGATTAGAATAATTTTACAAGTTGATTAGTATGGTAGCATGTTTAACTAGATCGATTTATTGCAAGCATGTTTAATTAAAATAATTTCACATGTTTTAATTCGTTAAATATGAGTATGCATGATTAGGTGGGTTTTTCTAATTTGTTAATTAGCATGTTTTAATCGATTATCGCATGTTTAATTTGATTAATGTTTTTAATTTGTTCAATTATAAGAACATCATGTTAGATCTTTGAAATAGATATGTTAAGTTGATAAGAGATGAAATCTTAAACTTAGTCATGTTAGATTAGTTATATGAACGAATTTCACATGTTTAGTTTAATAATTGTTTTGCTTTAATTTGAATAATGAAATTATTTTGATTAAACCACATGTTATTTAATAGCATGATTTGATTGCATAGTAATTCGTAGAATCGCATGTTCGGTCGATTTTTTATACCAACCCCGTGTCACACGCTTTCTTTGATCAATTTAGGATTGGAATTAGCCCTATTTTGCATGATAATATGATTCACATACTAGGTCAATTTAAATTGTATTTATGATGTAAATATGATGTTTGTTTGATTGCTTATGTCATTTTATTGTTTAAATCGATTAGATTATCACTTGACCTAAAATAAGTTTGTAGAATGCATGTTTAATGATTAGACATTCATAATAGGTCATACTTGAACTTTGACCTAGGATCGATCAATGAATTTCTTTAAGTTTAATTGAATTATTCATCTCTTCTTATGACGATCTTCTCGCTAGCTAGAATGCGCATGCTTAACATCCTTTCCATGACATTTGATGACTAGAATAGTCAAGTTTTGACCGTGTTTGGACTGTGCGTGGACGTGATGTATCTCGGCCTTCATGCCTCTTTCGTTCGATTATTTTCGCGTTTTTATCGCAATTCTCTTGATTGTTGTAACTTAATTATCATTGTTTTTTTAATTTCGTTGAATTATTGTTGTAATATTTCGGGTCATTGTAATTTAATGATTATGGGTCAAGTATGTCCTTTTATATATTTGTGTCAAATGATTTACAAACCTTTCCTTTAGTTAGTTAAATCGAAGAGCTTAACTAATTAAATCGAAGTGAGTGCGAGAAACAGTGATAAGGTCAAGGACGAAGTCCATGTGAGCCATGACTTTATCATTTGGCACGTTTTTGAGGTCTCTTAGACGCCTAGGTAGGCGTGTGTTTTAGTGTCGTTGTCTAGCAATTGTAATTAGATCGAGTTGTATTTAATTCATTTGTTTGCTCATAGAGTTAGCATGTTTGCCTTGGTTGTAATTGATAGTTCCCCAAGTCCTTCCCTTCCCCCATGCCACATGTGAATGTTTGTTTAGTTTAGTCTGATAGAATCTTTCATGCTAAATCACTTGCAAAAAGTAGTTAAATGAATTAATTGACGTAGGAACGAAGTTCACACGTTAGGATCAAAATGATGTTTGCACTTGCATACATTCGTAGTCGATTCGAATAGCCATCATAATCCTTAGTAGAGATCGCTTTTATAACAAGCGAGGTTGAGTGTTTTATTAATGAACTTACCGACACGTACCCACACACGAATCCAAATCTCTACTGTTTTCAAATTTCCTTAAATCTGGTGGCGGATCCTAAAAAGAATGTTTTGAAAAAGTGCGTGGATGCGAATTCCCTTGTCCACAATTCAGAGACTCCACCGGGGAGTCTAGTGTAACTTGAAAAGGAAAATTATGGCTATTAGATTAAGTGCACAAATATTTTTTTAACAGGCACACCCATTGAGTCGATTCCAATGGTTAGAAGGTGATGTCCACTATGCCCGATTTAAGTATCAAGATGGCACCGCCAAGGTCTTCACGTTTTAGTACTTCCGTAGGCACACTTCCGTCTAATGGGGGCTTGAATTCTTTGACAAGGTGGGCCATTGGCATATACCCAATCAGAAAATCGACCGAGACTTTAGAAGAGTCTACATTCATTCACGATTAATATGCGATTGTTTATGTGCTACATGTTTGTCTTCCGTGTCTTTTTTTTTTTTTAAAAGTCCAAAGTTTTTAAGCCTACTTTTTTCGAAAATTTTGTCTTCAAATTAGCATATTTTCAACTCGCAATGCTGCTGAGATAGAAGTAGTATTTTTGACCAAAATGAGCCTTTTATAGGCTGCATTCTGCCCCATTTAATATCTCATTTTCAATCATCCATTTTTGAAAAATTCCGAATTTTTTTCACCAAACCTTACCCAATCATATAGTGTGTCTTGAGTCAATGTCGTTGTCGTGATCAAGGCTCAAGTGAGCTATCCATCACCTAGTACACAATCTAGTTAGGTCACCCAAGTCGATCCTTGGGTCCGAGTTATGTTTGTCGACTATTTGGTCAGAGTAATCACCAAAAAATGCCTCCTCTAGGTTCATGAGACGTTTTTTTCAAACCCATGGACCATGTTTGGTCCAAACACATGTTTTTTGTCGCACTAAGTCATGTCTATGTTGGGTTTAAGACCTAGATCGGGTAATGTTAAGCCTACGACCCCCGCAAATGAGCTAGGATAGTTTGTTTCCAGGATCCATGTCGATTTTTAGTCTTCGTCGGGTCTAAGACCCTTATATCACATGTGACCCATCCCTAAATGAGTCGTATTGCTCATTTTTTGTCGGGTCCAAGTCCGATGTCGTGTCACGTCGAGTCTATTGTGTCAGTTAAAATGCGAGTCGAGTCCTAAATGTGCAGGGGCTTTTAGTTCAATTACTGATGTCGCTTGGGATCTTTTTATAGAGAGGTCGTCTCACACGAGAATATGACTACCGAAGCTCTAAACTAGTTGATTGATCTAATGACTCAAATGATGGGTCGACTAGAGACTATAGAAAGTAAGCTGATAAGGGGGACTCCTCTACTATCTCCCTACCAAAATGAGCTCGAAAAAAGGTTTAGGAAGCTCGAGGACCAAATGATATTATCCCACGGTGCCTCTATCCATCTGAAAAATGCTTGGACCTATACCCCGGCGAGGGGAAATTGCCAACCAGCTTCACCTTCATTGACAGCCCTAAGTTTAAAGGAACCGAAGACCTGATTCAGCATATCCGGGCCTACAAAGAGTACCTCGCACTGAGAGGGGTACCTGTCGAATTGTTGACTAACGTCTTTGCTCACTCAATTGATGAACACCCAAAAGCTTGGTATATACTACAAGCTCTATTTGAAGAACTTCTCAACGTTCGAGGACATCATAGCCATGCTTGCGAACGTTACTTCGACAATGTTGAAATTCAAACCATCACGAGAACTTTGGAGGTCATGACCCAAAGGGAGAAGCGGGATTCACTGAATTCCTCACTAGATGAAGGCTCGAGAGTATTAAGCTGGCTCAAAGGCCCAATGAAACTGATATGGTAGACAGATTCGTGAAGAATCTCTGATCTATTTACCGCGATGCTATAAAGTATCCAAACTTTAGTAATTTTTAGGAGCTGATCCGAGTTGGCTGAAAAGCATAAGGGATACCAAGGTGCCTCTTTCTCTAAGACAAGGAGTAGACTCAGGCCACCGGCACCGCGCGTACCGGCGCGTCCAGTTTTACCGGCATGGCGGCGACACATCTCCCACAGAGCCGTGCGAGTAAAGTACGTCATGGGTTGTTACCGTTTTGAAAGGCTTAGAAACCGATGAAAGGTTGAACAAGCCTGCATTTGTGGAGCCGCCACCAATTTTTGTGGAAAATTGGAACCGTTCGAATACTTCATGTCATGGCAAGACACAAAGTAGTGACATGAACACCAAGAACTCGTCACCCTTAGCATTCTATGTCAAGAATTACTTTCGTAAGCCCGCGAACATGGATGTTCACAGAGATTCCAAGTAAAGGGTGAGGGTACGTATTAGTAAGCTCTTTAATCGAACACCTAACCCCGCGCGCCTCGATAGCGGCCTCTACTAATGATTGGGAAGTTCGTTAGTATTTGATATATTGTTGGTTATATGCATGCAATGCAACAAACATTGTGTTAATCATAAACATGTGAAGATTAAACTATGTCAGTGATTTAACAAATAAAGATTATTGGTCGAAGTCGAAGTTAATATTAATTACATGTGAGATACAAGCAAGTATACATGAAATACAAAACGAAATACAAAAGGAGTGTTAACGTCATAAGGATGCCAAAAAGAGGTTTTGAAAAGAAATAAATTAATAAATTAAATAAACGAAATAAATTAAATGAATGAATGAATACGTAATAGTAGATGATCTTAATATATATTAATCGATTATAGATAAATAGTATACAATTCAAATCGAGCAAACCTGAGTTTAGAGGCAGCCACTCAAGTGAATAATATGAGGTATAAAGGCCTCTATTTATACTAATCACGAACCAGGGTTTTGGAAGGCTGGAAACTGCTAAAAACAAGCCCAGGAGAAGGCGCAGCCAGTGCTGCGTTCTGAGGAAGAGGCCCAGCCTTTGCTGCGTCCTCTCTAGGGTAGTTTCCTGCGCGTTTAGGTGATATCAGAGGTGTTGGAAAGTTAAGTGAAAGATCTAGAACTATCCCTCAAATAGACCAGGCCCAAAAATTCCGTTATCATGTTATAAAACAGGCATAAAGGTCGGGTCGGTTTATTTTCCTAAAATGAAATGCACATTTTGACTCCGAACTTCGAATTGACTCGAATTACTGTCAAAACAACTGTATCGGCGCGTAGATAATGACCAAAGGGTTGACATAATTGTTTGAGCTACCACTAGACGACGGCCTTATTAAATGTCATAAAATCATGCCAGATATTACACATACGGCCCAAACATCACTGGGTGTTTGGCGGGAGGTGCAGAACGAGGTGTCTATAGAGCTCCCATTTTGACTGAGGCTCGGACAAGGCGAGAGTCAAAGTATTGCCCTTAGGTTAATCGAAGATTACAACCTGAAGACTATGGCGATGCGAGGCGACTCAAAGGGGTTGAGCCAATGGCCTGTCGACGGGAACATTTTAGAGTCTGTCGACTATCGAGAAGGGTAGTTTAAAGTCCATTAGACTACGTAAGGAGGCTCGTCGGCCATAAGAAGAAACCATACTTGAGACTTCTTTTCTGAGATGTTTCCAGAGGTGCGTGGGAGCTGAGGGTAAGACCTAAAGGATATATAGGATTCTGCTTAGGGTATGGGCCTTAAGGGAAAACATCGACGGGAAGGAGGCTAAGTACAAGTTCAACCTAAGGGGTAACTAAGCTTTGGAGTTTAGGAACTCTAAGGGATTGAGATCCTAAGGGATTGCGACCCAAAAGAAGTATATGAACTCTATTGGCAGGTATACGAACTTAAAGTTGGGGTATATGAACCAAAGATTTAGTATGGTGTAGGAACCAAAAGAAGTTATATTGTGATTTGGGCGTACGAGCTTGGGGATTTTAGGAATCCAAAAGGGCTACACTGCGTAGTTTAGGCATGAGAACCAAGGGGGTAGATTCTAGTTTGGGAACTTCTGGGGGACAACATCTTGGATGAACTCCGTGGGGAATGATAGGCGGTCGCACACCTATGCAAAGATAATTTACCCTAGACACAACTAATGTAGTACGTATAGGGGTCGAACCACAGAGAAACGGATAT
>JAOWBH010153392.1:0-11949 GCA_028566215.1 Silene coronaria | reverse complement strand
TTTGTATGATCCTATGAGTTATAGAAGGTGAGATGCAAGCCGGCTATGACTGATAGGGTTTGGTTGCTTATATGGTACTTGTATCACATGATAGCTATTGTATGTTGGTCTAGAATTTCACATGATAGGATTATTTGTGATTTAGACCGTTATCCACATGTTATTCATATTGGTTAAGTTATTGTTGGTTGAAGCCATGATTTATGTATATTCATATGCTTAATGATTACATGTTATATTAAACTTGGCATATCGTGGCTGGGAGGACTCGGAGTTACTCCCCACTGACTGTGGCATTCGTGTTTTTATAATGCGAATGACAGGTAGGTGAGGCATACATGGGGTACCTGACGAGCTAGCGAGCAGAGTTTACCTTGGGACCTATGTTTGGTTTCCACCTTGTAGCGAGACATAAACGCTTTTATTTACTTTCGTATTACATTTGATAGGGACATATGTCTCCCTTTATCCACACTTGTTTGTATTACACCTTTACCGCACTTTCGCGGGTTTTATGCATGAGCTTTCTTTGGACCATGAATGTCTTGACACCCCCTTTTTGGTAGATATCTTAGTGATGGGTTCAAGTTTCGAAAATTCCATACTTCTACCACAATTGAACCTATTACAAACATATCCACGCAGTTTTATTTCATAAATTCTTGTTTATTTTCCGCACGAAATTTGAGGGTGTCACAGAAGTGCACATTAATGATCTAGGTTCGCTGGTTGCGATAAGCGGAGATTTTGGTGGCTAGGCTGCGATCTCCAACTGGCGGTGCGGATTACTCGTTGTTGTTGCTATTGTTGTGTTAAGCTTTGATTGTGATTATATGATGATGTACTGACCGTGGTGGCTTGTTTGTTTCCTTTTCTTCTGCTGTGATCCATTTGATTTTGCCGGCGAATGGTGAGCAGTGTCTTTAGTAGGTGATCTTGGTTAATGTGTTGTATGGGACGAGGATGGAAATCACCTAGCTGAGCCATTGAGTAGCTTCCGCTGAGATTTAGATGTTGTCTATTTAGTCATCGCACTTTCCTTTTGGCCTATTGTTGGATTATTTTGATATTTCGAATTTGCGTTGTTACCGTTTAAACTTTATACTTTAATAATTGATTCGATTATTGTCTACTTGATATATAGTACTCGGGCAACCATGGCTGTAGTGCCCTTGGTTATTAGGGAAGGCCTTGCTAAAGGCTCCTTGGTAAATGGGAGAGGGGTTATAACTCGTCACATCCTAGTCCCAGTATCCCAGTAAATCTCACAAATCAACACCTGCTTATCTCACTACTCCTCCAAATGCTGGAAATATCAATTTGTTAATTGGTTTATCACACAGTTGAAAAGTTATTTAACATATGAGGTAAAAAAGTCAATCAACGGTTGAGTAGAGACTAAATGAACGACATTTATTATAATCATACAACCTCAACATATGACAACGACATCCATAAGCAACAACAGACCAGTCATCGACATTATTAAAACATTACCAACACAATATCATAGACCATCTCGATGGCATTACATCATATCTCATTATCATCACAGACCGAATTAACGGTACTAACATCTCAGACCGAATTAACGACATTAACATCTCAGATCGAATTACCGGCATTAGTATCATCTAACGTTCCACGACACACCCATCACATCCACTACTCCACACTCCATCATAACACTTCCTCAGCTCTGAATGTGCACATCTCCCCAGTAGTGAGCCTATCCGAGAGGCGGCCAGTCATCAACTGACGCCACAAGGACTAATGGATAGCTCATACCGGTCCCTTCATTAATATACAAGGACTAGCGTTTTATCGGTCCCTTCAACAAAACACAATATTCACCAATACTCATAAACCACCCAACTCCATGATGTCAATCACGATATCACAACAACAACATATGTATAACCCATCATCTTATCTATTGCATCATTCATTATTATAATACAATTCATCAAAAGTATAAAACACGATACCAACATTCACCTTGTAAATTAAAATCGTCGCAATACAAATAAGACAAGTCATACAATTGCATAACTAATAACATATAGATTCATTAGGTAATCCCTACCTTTTCGCAATTCTTCGCGCGTCATACACAAGCACAACATTTACAACCATTCTTCTATTAAATCGCTTTCTACACAATAGTAATACATATATTCATCATCTAATTACAACAAACAATCGGTACTATCTAATTCCTCCAAATCTAAGTCTAGGATGCAGTCTTACACATTCTAGGGCATTAATTATAGGATTTACTATAACACCCCCAATTATCTGGTCAAGATAATTGAAGGGGTTACCATCTCAGTTTCCCGATGTAGTGATTCCAAAACTCCAATCAAAGAACATTTTATTAATATGAATGTATAAATGATTTACATAAAAGGTTATGCAATATACAAATAATGAAATATAACTCGATTAGGTCTAAATCATCTACCTAGTACATGTATACTCGACTCCAAGTCCGTAGCGCGACCCGAATCCCGATCATGCTATATATAAACCTGTAAATCAAACAACTCTCCATATGATCGAAAATATCAAATGGATCAACACAGGCCACACTGAAAAAAGGTGACACTTTACACAAAGCCACAAAAGTCAGTTTCAATAATACGGTAAAACATGAACGACAATAAACATGAATATTATATGCAAATACGAATGCATGAATGCAAGTCTCCAAAACCACCACTCCACAACCAACAACGATACCAGGGACGCACCCACGGTACCCACAACCCGTTGACGACACCGCAGCACCGCCCACCAAAACAATCAGACCACAGTCCGTAAAACGTACTTGGGACACACCCGTGGTACCGAGCCAGGATGCTAACCAGACCCATGCCCGACGTTACGACGCATCGCAAGTCTCTCCGTACTCAAGTCATTAATGCGCACATCTCTATTAGAGTGAGAAACTCTAATTGGTGACCCAAGCACAAGACAGTCTCTCGAACCGTCTTGCGTCTCTTAAAAAACCATATATCACTACCACAACACCCGCACCACCTCCACTTCAACAACAACAACAACACATATATCGCAATATGCAACATGATATGCAAACTATGCAAATTGTCTCATTACTATGAATCTCAACATGCCAAACATACTTGTATGAACCATTATCCATTCTCATGCTTATGATGCATCGCAACCACAATATGAGACAAACCAACAATTACTTAACATTATGACATGATACAATTATGCCAACAACAAGACTAACCACATTTCCCTTACAAGTGTTATAATGCAACTAAACCATCATAATTAGCCCTTAATGATGCAATTAACTAGTAAACATAATATAATGCAAATGCCCTAATCATGTGAGACTAAATACAATATTCACAACAACATAAACAACATGCTAATTATTGAAACTAAGTAGGATTAACCTACCTTTTAGCATACTCCATAAGCAAATCCAAGATGACAAGAATCCATCTCATAAAACCGTCTCATCCTACAATAATCACATAATATCTATCACAATATATCCTATACTAATATACTAAGTAAAACCCCTTAATTACCCATTAAACTAAATAAAATCACTAATTATCTTAACCCATAAAACCCCCAAAAGTTAGGTTTTGAAATAAAAATGGGAGATATACTTACAAGGTGAAATGAAGAAAGGAAAGGTGAACCATCTTCAAATCTAAGCTTAGAATCCATAGGAGAGGTCTTGGGAGAGTAAGAGAGGGGAGAGGTAGAGAGAAAATTTAGGGTTTTCAAAATAAAGAGAAAAACTGAATAGAAGCTTATATAGTAAGGTCCAATAACACAAACACAACACGCGGAAATTGGGTCTGGACTGAGAGCACTCGGTCGAGTACCGGAGGCACTCTGTCGAGTGCCAACCCTTACTCGATCGAATGCCATGAGTTACTCAGCCGAGTAGAAAAAGTTCATGGACTTTTGTCCTAATATCACTCGGTTAGTCACTTGGTCGAGTACAAGGCAACTCGGTCGAGTGCACAGCAATAGAAATGCGGGGTATTAAATTTTCTACCTAAATTAATGATTAAAAAGATGAATTAAAGAACTTATTAAGACAAATATTAAATTTTGATTGCTAGATTTGAAAACTCCAATACCAATTGCACTAGATCTCTCTCTCTCTCTCTCTCTCTCTCTCTCTCTCTCTCTCTCTCTCTCTCTCTCTCTCTCTCTCTCTCCCCTCTTACTCATTTATGAGATAAATGCGTAAAACCTGTAAATAATCAAAACTGTTTTAACATCTGATGAGGAGGGGTTATATAGTGTTTAAAGTGTCCAAAGTCGATTTAGGAAAATATTAAAAAGAAATAAAATAATAATACGAAGTTATGGAATTGAGGAAAACACGCGCTGCTGAAACATAACCTTGCTCGACCGAGCAAAGGACCTATACTTGATCGAGTATCAACTCTGCTCCATCGGGGATCGACCAAAAACTTTTAAAGCAACATTTGGCTATTTAAATGGTTTGCTCAACCTAGCATAACCCTTGTGCTCGATCTAGCCGTAACACCCCCATTACGTTTAAAACGAAGGTGTGTGTATGGAGATCTTTTATTCTTTAAATTGGAAATTTTTGAATAATAATCTTGTACTTGGTTACTATATTTTGAATATTTTGCATAGGAGTTTTACTAGGGGTAATAAATTTTTTTTTTTTGCCTCTGGTATGAGTGAACTTCGGGGCGAAGTTCCTTGTTAGAAATGGTAGATCGCGACGATTCTGAGGTAATACATTAACCTGTGTCGTAACCGAAATCCCGACCTCTGACCTTTGTTACCTCGGCGTCAGCAAAATTCTGGACGAAGTTCATTTTAAGGGGGGAAGACTGTAATACCTGCCCTTTTAGAGGATCTTGAGCTTTGATAAAATCCTCTTTGGGGGCTGTGTACCTAATTTGGAGGACTGTCATAAGGATACTCGATCTACTAGAACCACTTGGCTGAGTAGTGAGGGTACTTTGTCGAGTGGAGGTCACTCGGTCGAGTGTGGTGTTGTACGCGACCGAGTACGGTGGTTCAACGGTTTTATATTTAAGGATCGGAAGATGAGATCTAATTATTTCCTACACCTTTATTCTAAGTTGAAACCCTAAAAAATAGTTTCCATTCCCTATTCCATTCCTTCTCTTCCTTAAATCATTAACAATGCCTGAGACCTTGCGATGAGAAGGTTTAACGCGGGAACAACAAGTCGGGGCGAGTTTTCCATCTTGGCTAGTAATCTTATTATGAGGTAAGTTTTACTATTAACCCTAGTGCTTGGTAAGATGGTGTTATCTGTTAGTAATGAAGTCTAGTTGTATGGTGTAGGTGGCAAAGTTGATGTCTTCAATTTATGTATGTGATTGGCTGCGATTTTGAGTAGATTGAATAAAAAGGTAGAGTTTCCCTACTCAGTCCGATTATATGATTAATCATGAGATTGATGTGGTTATTGTTATTTATATAATTGGATGATTATGATTATGTGATTGTAGTTGTGTTGCTATGGCGGTGGTAGTGGTGGTTGTGGTTGTGGTTGTGAAACAATATCTAGAGATTGACTTCACCTCCGATGTAACACCCCAAGAGATGTGAGGAAGTTGTCTGTAACACCCCTATTAACCAAGAGGCCAAGAATAAGGCAATCTCGACCAATAGAGGAATCACATACTTAGTTTCCCGAGGTTATGGTGCGAACTATTCAATCCAAAAGCGTTTATCATAAATTTAAAGGAGTGAAATTCATACATATTATCCAAGGTGAAATACAAATTACATACTCACTAATGTCTCAAGACTAATACTCATAAGTCTAAAACATGTCATCTAAACCAAAAGAGTGGCGACGAAACGTGGACTGCTCCCAAACCTCTGAGACCGCATTATATGCATCTAATAGCTGTCAACCCACTGTTCCCCACATGATCGAAAATCATCATATGGATCAGCACATATTTACCAAAACCATTAGTCTTGCCAATTAATATGAATGATGAGCATGTGAGTATCTAAATGTAATAATGCAACAAAGAGAAGATAAAATACCATATACCGCCTCCTCTCCTCCAACCACACAGGTGACGGCATCAAAACACCGCCACCCACTACCCGGCTCACAGTCCGAACAAAGTACTAGGACACACCCAAGTACGAGCCCGGACGCTAATCGGACCCCTGCCTGACGTTATGGCTCACCGTAATTCTCCTCATCCTCAAGCCATTAATGTGCACATTTCCATTAGAGTGGGAAGCCCTAATGGACAACTTAAGCATAAGATGGTCTCCTAACCATCTCACGTCTCCTCAACGTCTCATAACAATCTCAAAAACCTCCAACCATCACCATATATCTAATACAATGTAACCATTCCAAGGTATGCCAAACATACCTTGGTACCATCAATATATACCACATATTATGCAATAATCATGAACATCAACTTAACATTTTCATCCCATCATAAATCATGTTACCAACTTTCATAGTTCATGTTATAAATCATTATAAGTCACATTTATAGCCATCATAAATAATATTGACATTTCTCTTTTGTGTCATTTATAACATCAGCATTCCCTTCATATGACATGAGCTAAGAACAATAACAATTATATAAGGAGATGCTCCCTAGGATGTGACAATGCAACTATTATGTACATATGCATAATAAAAATCAATTAATCAACAATGTGAACCCCCGCGATTATACAAAAGAGTAAACTCATAATAAGCAGCGGAAAATACGTAACTTTTTAAAACTTCGAGGCACGGCTGCGGAGTTCACTGAAAATGTTTAAAAACTATTTAATCTAATCACTACTAGTATAAAATAAATAAATAATACGAATAAAATATACAAGGGATCTCGGATCCCTCCAAATATAAGAAAATGCAATCACGAACGATAATCGAAAGGGTGTATCGTTGCCTCGGCAACGCTCGCTAGTCACTCGTCATGTAACCCCTAGCAAATACCACCGACCTGTCACTTGTCATTCATAAAAAAAATGAATGTCACAGTCAGTGGGGGAGTAACTCAGGTGTCCTCCCGACCATATTACAATGTAATAACATAAGTATAATATAAAACAGATAAGTTCATCAAACATACAACATAGGAATAAATCATTTGATAACGAAATGAAAACAACCATGTCCCACTTTACTACGACCAAAAACGTCATCGTAGTAAAGAAAGCATGAGTAAACCCATGACCAAAATGACATACCGGATCGGTCCCAATGTTCTAATGTCAATCAACCATAAATAAAACAACCACGATCTCCCGGTAAGGCTACGATAATATACGTCCTTAGCTTAAGCCGATATTGAACCTCTGGAGGCTTGCCACTGACTCTCGAGATCAAAATAAACAGATACCCGATTCAGCGATTGCGATACAACCCGCAAACCCGAGACCCGAAGCCTGACAGATACAACTATACCAGGGTCAAGTAACCTTGTACCCAGCGCTCAACACATACAACATACCAAGGTCCAAATACGAGACGATCGTGAAAAGACCCGAATGCGTGGCACACACAACCGTACCAGGGTCGAGTAACCTCATACCCAGCACTCAGCACATACAACTGTACCAAGGACTAAATACGGGATTATAAAAACAAATAGGCTAATTAGCACTAGAACGACACACACAGACCCATACACAGAGCCAATTTACTTACATATTAAACATAGAGTAACCATACAGCCCAAGGAAAGATACAAGTTCACAATACGGGATTGGAAATAATATGTATAAATATAAAAATACCATCTTGTATTAGCAGTGCATCCCATTTTGCAACTTGTACATGTTCCAACATAATTAAAGTGTATATATATAACCTATACGACATACCGTCTCACCTGCAACAAAATAAATATATAGTAAGACAAGTCCATATAACATTATATAACTCTCGTTATCCAATTTGACAAGTAAATATATCCAAAATTATCCATATTTATGAATATACGCCGTCTCAAGTATAACATACACTACCTAGCATCCCAAAATAATCAATATGTGTCAATATATACCGTCTCAATCATCTCCAAATATCATCGTCTCAACTATACAACTGACTAATTAACCTCCAAAATGATCCATATATATCAGTATATACCGTCTCAAATATAGCACATACTAACCAACATTCAAAATAAACATATTTTACAAGTAATATCGAGTAACCCGTCATTATTATTATTTTCCGAACGAACTAATCCTCTATGACGTAAAGGTCTTCTACCGGACCGTCCATCTCAGCACCTACAACCGCCTTACAATAAATAAGACTGAAAATATAAATTGGGTATGTAATAATCTGTAACAAAAATGAATTTTACTTACAACGGACAGAAGGGAGCGATGAGAGGAACGCTATGGAATGAAAATTGTTGATAACGGATGAGAAAAGGAGCGTCGATATCAATCTTTGGATCAAAATTTGATAAAGAAAAAAACAGAAGAAAGAAGAAGAATAGGACCGCAAAAAGGTTAGGAATTGAAGGAGCATCCTGCCTGCCTAGTATTTATTATACATATGTTTCTTCATCGTTAAGTAATTTCGCTAGTTTCTAAAACCGCCTCGAGTTAAATAGAATCGGTTTTAGTAAAAGTGTTCATTAATAAAACGGAATCAATAATAAATAAAGCTAATAAGTGAAAATAAATAAACTCGGCTCGCTAACGTAAATTATACGATATTAGCTTGAATCGGAATTATTAGCGATTTTTACCAAATTAGCGGATTTTCACGGACTTGCTAATTTAGCGAAATAACTCAGAATAACTAATTGGATAACTTTTTCCTCAAATCCGTCTTGAGACCGACTTTCATAAAGGACTCGTAAAAGAAACAGAAATCGTTAAATAATATAATTAAATCCAAAATAGGAATTAATAGAATTTTATCCAACTTAATAAAATACGGGGTGTTACAAACACCCACCTTCAAAAAGTTTCGCCTTCGAAACTTGAAAGGTGAAACGGAAACAGAAATATCAAAAGTTAAGGCCAAAAATACATTATCAGTTTTGACATAAATCTTTCAAACATGTTTTAAGGACTTGGAAAATTTCACGTTTTCCACACCGGAGAGTAAGAGTTCTCGCCGCGGACAAGAACACCAACAATCCAACGCAAAGACATACATGATAAAAGATTTAAAACAAAATTCTTTTATTAAATGCATTTTAGTAAGAACCAAATACCAAGACAAAGCATTATACTACACGCAAAACAAGTGAAAGCTCGTATAAAATTTTGAAATCATAGTAAATGTTTGCATTTGTTAAACCAATTTACAAAAGAAGAGTAAACTACGGGGTAAAAATAAATAATAAATCGAAATTTTCACTTTATAGAAAACGAGCTCTCAAAATTTAAAGATTATCGAAGAGCAGTATAAATTGAATTTCTGGAAAGAGGAAAAGTCGATAAACAACAATCAACTTGATGGGTTAAATTATAGAGAAACATGATACAGAAGACATGTAACAAATTCCAAAAGTACTATGCAGGTTGAATTTCCAACACAAAACGGATGAGTGTTAAGAAGAAATGTTGAAAATGAGGACTTCAATCTTTAAAAGAGATTATCTACTAATCGAAAGTATCACCTTTGTAAGAATAACCCCAAATGAAAGAAAATCAAAGGTTAAGAACTTACAGATAACTTGATAATTTCAGGGTAAAGAGAAGGTACAACCAAGAAAAGTAACAAGAAGTACAACGTGGAAGAATAAATATTGGAGCTTGTAAAGGTTACACACGAGAATGAATTGGTAAGATGAGATGAGACCTCCAAAATTTATAAATTGGAAGGAATGCTACTCACATATCTCATATATACTCACTCGGTTTTCTGGTTTCTCACAAATTCATAATTTCTCCAAACATTCAATAATGTGTTACCATCTACCATTCATATTACTAATCTCAGTATTACCATGAGCCGTCTAACTCAAACATCAGTCATCCATTAATCACCATGAAAATTTAAATTTCTGTATTGCAACAAATTCTGTTTAAGAAATCTCAAAATATTTTATTCCAATTCATTTTCATATACCACCAATTGAATCTCACTGAATTCAACTAAAACAATATCATATCCTCGATAAAATTCACATTCAATCAAAGATCTAATCTCGTAAGTTTGATATTGTCCAAAATATACACCTCCACTATCATTCCATAATATCATAATACTAATCATACCCCCTCGACTTCTAATATTGCATGCCTCTTCCATTCAACTCACTAATAAGCATCAAAGTACAATATTTCAGACATCATTATACACTTAATTCCCAGGTATATCCAAGTGGGGAACTGTAACACTTCCAATTACCCGGCCGAGGTAATCAAGGGCGTTACCATCTCGGTTGCCCGAGGTAGTGTTCAAAACTCCAATTCAAAGAACATTTTATTATAAATACAAGTTTAGTCGTTACAATAACATGACTCTATAAAATAAATACAACTCGTAAGGCTACGACTTCTATCTCAAAATACTAACTCGACTCCATCCTCGTAGCGCAGCCCCATCCCGAATGCATCATATAAACCTGAAAGTCAACAGCTCCCCATATGATCCGAAATATCATATGGTTCAACACAAGCCACCCCGGAAATAGGTGAGAAACACACAACCACATAAACGTCAGTTTCAATATACGATATATATAATGCCAACAATGATGTAATCGATGCATGCAAGTATGATTATGAAATGACAAACAAGTGTCACAACAAGACATACCTTTAACGTCACTCCCATACTCAACACATGGTGGCGGCACCGCAGCACCGCTCACCCCCACTACTCAGACCGCAGTCCGAAACAAGTACCAGGACGCACCCCAGTACGGGCCCGAGCGCTAACCGGACCCCTGCCCGACGTTACGGCACACCGTAAGTCTCTCCATATTCAAGTCATTAATGTGCACAACCTTATTGGCGTGGGAATCTCCAATAGGCGACCTATGCGTGAGATGGTCTCCCAACCGCCTCACGTCTCCTCAACAACCACGTACTAACACCACCTCCAATCTCCAACACCAACACACAAAGATACACAATATACAACAACGATGCAATCACATATAATCCATGTTATGTATTATCAATATAATGTCACAATGTCTCATCTTTCACAATATGTTACCAATATCACATATCCGACATTTCATCATAATTCAATTATGTATATATCATGATACCAAACTCAAAACCCCATGTACATGTTCTAATGCACCCAACCTCCCCCTTTATCCTCTTTAACATTTAAACAATCCTCTAAATCATGTTATAATGCAATTACTATAATCACAAGAGATTAATTATGCATGTACATCAACATTAACATAATACAAATTGAAACCGAGTAGGATTAACCTACCTCAAAGCATAATCCAATAAGCTAATCGTCTCAAGCTCGATCCCATCTCACAAGACCGTCTCATCCTACAATAATGATATTCTAGCTATTATAATCCATTCTAACTAATATACTAACCACAATCCCTTATTATTACTCACTAATTACCCATTAACTAACTACAAATACCAATTAACAACTAATGTAAAAACCCCCAAATTCTAGGGTTAAGAGGAGGGTAAAAATCTTACTTACAATGGTGAAAGTATAAGGAATAAGGTGGAACAATCTTCAATCCAAGCTTAGCATGCCAATCCAAGGTGTTTAGGGGGATTTTTAGAGAGAAATGAGAGGTTTGGAGAGAAAGAGATGAAGATAAAATGAGATGGATAAGGAGGAAATCCAAGACATAAAAACCCGTCTGACACAGTGTTACTTGGCCGAGTAACCGAGTCACTCGACCGAGTGCACTCACTCGGTCGAGTACCACTGTACTCGGCCGAGTGCTCTCTTACTCGGCCGAGTAC
>JAOWBH010153372.1:0-11951 GCA_028566215.1 Silene coronaria | reverse complement strand
TGTTCTTGAAGTGTAATGAACTTAATCCCAATGTTGGAAAGTCGGGAATTTATATCATTGATAGATCCTTCTAGCTTGGAAAATGAATTATTGATGGCAATAGAAAGCATGAGCATTCTGCTTTGGATGACATCATCCTCTTGGAGCATGTTGATCCCTCGTCATCAAGAGAAGTGAGGAGATGGGAACAACCTATGTATGGATTTGTATCTTGGCTAATGATAGTGGACCCAAGAGAGTCAATCTTCCTGGTTCGATCAATAGAAGGTTGTAATGGTATCTCGCTACTCTCCATTATATCTTGTATGATATGCTTTAGACAAAAGCATTCCTCTGTTTCATGGCCTCTACCCTAGTGGTATTGACAATATGAATTGCCCTTCCAGAAGTTTATATGTTTCTCTAGAGGTGGATCCGGAGTCAGACCTATTGGGTGTAGCTTGCATTGGACAGATAGTCTTCTCAAGGCTTCGGCATAAGTCATGCCTAAATCATATAATCCCCTTTGGTGTTTCCCGGGTTTCTTTACGGTTGTGCTTGATTTCTTAGAGCGAAGAGTATTGTAAGAGCTAGGCTTTGAACGGCCTAGGCAAGCAGCTTTTGGTGACGTGTTCTTTTTCAACGTCCCATTTTTTAGAGTGGGGATGCGAATGCTTAAATATTCAACAATAGCTTGAATTTGAAGTTTCATGGCATAAACTTCTTGGAGAGACACGGTGGTGGTGGCTTGAGATGCTTAGTGATGTTGTTGATCAGCCGTACTTGCGGTATTTCTACTTGACAGAAATGACGCGCATTACAACTCATTTGGCGCAGGATCACGCAAACTAAGGCAACGAAAAAAAAGATGGCACGAAGGAACACACACGAGGACAAGACATGACAACTAGACCCATAACGTGAGTTCATGAAACATCGTGATTGACTCCTCGTGTTTGAACTCACGGTGTTTGACTTTAACTACTGACTTGAGTGTTTGACTTTGGCGAAGTGACGGTGCGACGCCATGTGAATTTTAGACGGGCTCGATTTGTACCACAAGGTGCGCGCGTGTATGGCACTCGACTGGTGTGTGTGGTGAAATCTTACGACTCTTGATTTTTGACATGTGTTGCCTAACTGGTCATCGTGCATGACAAGACTGACTCAATGTGTACCACAAGGTTCACGCGTGTATGGCACTCGGGTGGTGTGTGTGATGCTTGACAGAGCGACGAGAAGTTTTAAGACTTTTGATGTTTGACACGTGTAGCCTAATCGCTCATGATGTGTGACATTTCGGGGTGTGACTAGAGGTGTCGGGAATTGACTTGCGATAAAGGGTCCGAAATAATTTAGCAATGCCTTTGGACTCGACTCGGAACTAGATGACCCAAAATTTAAGTGGAAACAGGTTTACAACCTGACGGAAATTTGACTCGAAGACAATCTATTTGAACTAATTAGAGCCAATTTATTTTACAAATTGTACATTTTTAAATTGATTTTTGTTTTACAAAAAAAATCCATTTTTTTGTAATATTATTTTCGAAAATGCATAAGAGAATAAATGAAAATTTTGAAAGAAATTTTGACATTATTTTGTTTACAAAAGGTGATATAATTGGACTCGGAAATCACATAGCATGTATACATACGAACAAGCATTATAATGGTATGCAAAATGATATACATGGGTTTTGATTTATAAGGGTGGTTGCCACAACCAGCAATTAAACTCCGGTCTATGGAGAGGTTCGGACCATACATGAGTAAGGCCGACTCTTAGTTCCATTCTCGCGAGTAGTGAATGCTCTTGATACAAACATGATTAAGTATCGTGGTGTGGTTGACATCAATCGCTATCCATCTTCTAGGAATAAATAGTAATTTGCACAATCGAAACGGGACGATTAGTCGAGTAGGGCAAGTTGAGAGCCTAGGAAGGCTAGATAAAACGATCTAGGAAGATCGAGTAATGAGAACCAACAATTGTCGCATATTAACTAATTTTCCCAATCTCGTTCAAGTTTCATCAAGGATCATGTCAGACTAAGTCAAACGTATCTTCCCCAGTGGAGTCGCCAAAATGTGGACAAGGCCACCTACGTCGCGCTCACCCGCGCGTCCGATTTTTAATCGGTAATGCGGCGTCATATATCCCACAGAACTTTGCGAGAAAAGCACGTCATGGGTTGTTACCGATTTGAAAAACTTAGAAACCGATGAAAGGTTGAACAAGCCTGCACCATGGAGTCGCCACCAATTTTTATGAAAAATTGAAACCGATCAAATACTTCATGTCATGTCAAGACACAAAATAGTGACATAAACACCAAGAACTTGTCACCCTTAGCATTCTATGTCTAGAACGACTCTCGTAAGCTCGCGAATACGGTTGTTCACAGAGATTCCAAGTAAGGGGTGAGGATACATGTTAAGAAGCTCTTTAATCAAACACCTAACCCTGCCCGCCTCGATAGCGACCTCTACTAATGATTGGGAAGTTCATTAATATTTGATGTATTGTCAGTTATATGCATGCTATGCAACAAACATTATCTTAAACAGGTAAATTATCAACCTACGTTGGTGATTTTAGCAAATATGAATTAGTGGTCGAATCGGGATTTACATTCATTACATGTGAGCAACAAGAGATATAATATATGAAATACAATTGAAATACAAAAGGTTATTTACGTTATAAGGATGCCAAAAAGGAATTTTGAAGGAATAAAAGAATAAAATGAAAAAAAAAAGACTCGAAATATACAATAATTAGGTGATAATAGTATTTATTAGTCGATTGTATGCAAATAGAAAAATTATGCCAGGCGATCGAAGATCAGAGGCAAAATCCAACCCAGAACAGGTGCATCCCTTGGTGCTTCTGTTCTCGGGTTGGACTCTGTCTGTGAAAGTCAGAACCACAATCCGTTAAGTTCCTTGGGGTGATTTTAATCGATTAGTTACTATTACAAGTCGAAGGAAGTGATTTACCAGATTTTACATGTGGAAATATCTACAATACTCAGGAATACGAATTATAAGCGATACAATATATGGTTCAAAGACGAAAATTGACAAATTACACGAATTATACAAACTATAAACCAAAACCTATACGAGAACGAGTTTATATCAAAGAAATAAGATTAAATGATGAAAATAAAACTTAGAATCTATACAATAATTGGATTGAAGAAATTCAATTTGGAAAATTGAACTTCTTGAACCGGGAAGTGATTTAACAAAAAAACCGTCTTTTATTGGTAACTCAAATTGATTAGATGTAGGTGAGAATGCCTTTACTTAACAAAGAATTTAAAATTAATTAATGTTGTTCATTAAATCGGTGTGTAGTTGTCTAGGGGGTCGTTTATGCAAAATGTGACGGGTACTAGAAATGACTCGAGATAACGTGGTCGAATAGATCAAGCACGTTGATGACAAAAAGTAAGAGCAATGGTCTAGAATGCAAAGAGAGAAGAGAAGGGCAGACACTCACGTGAAGATTACGAGGTAGAAAGACCTCTATTTATACTAATCACGAGGTATGGTTTTGGAAAGCTGGAAAAAAGCCCAGGAGAAGGCGCAGCCAGTGCTGCGGCTCTTCTAAGAGGCGTAGCCCCTGCCGCGTCATCTCCCCAGTGGTTTCCTGCTCAGCATGCAAGATCTTGACGGTTAGATTATGGACATAGGAATATAACGACTTCCTTATTCAACAAGGTGAGATATTTTGCCGAAATATTATATTCAAATATTATTCAATGACGGAATTCTAAAACATTTCGAGACTGGTTGAGACGGTTTCAAATTGAAGACGATTTTTGACCCGGACTCTAAACGGACTCTTATTACTGTCAAAACAACCGTATCGGCGCGTAGATGACGACCGAAGGATGTACACGTTTATTTGAGATACTACTTGAAGACGGTTTTAACAAATTTTATAAAATCATATCATACGCTAAACATACGGCCCAATCATCACTGGGTGTTTGGCGGGAGGTGCAGAACGAGGTGTCTACAATTCTGCTGCGAGGTAATTCGATTACTCTTTTATTTATGGTTAATTCTAATTTCTAACATGCATATAATCCTGGTAATTTGTGTATTAGAATTGTTTTAAGTACCGACAAATTCCTTCAAGCGGCCCTTTGCTACGCCTAGCGGCCAACTATCGTGACGATTTCTATTCTTTACTTGCGTTCGCACTTTGAACTTGATCTTTGGGTCTTGACTTGGCTTCAATCCACAAGATTTTGATTATTGTTAGCCCATTAATTGGTATTGTAATACCCGTCACTTTAGGGTACCCGTTGACCGGCCTTGACTAACCTTGGCCAGAATTAAGACCTTGGTAGGAACGAGGTGAAGGAACTATTCGTGTCCTAGAGGTAGTACTCGACCGAATGGGTGGCACTCTGTCGAGTGCACTTGGTACTCGATCGAGTGCAACGTACTCGGTCGAGTGTGTTTGGCATTCGACCGAGTGCTCCGACATCAATAAGATATTTAATAACACGGAAGCTGTGACCCGAAACATTTCATTTCATTTATTTCTCTCCTCTCCTAACCTAGAAACCTTTCTCTCCCTCTAACCTTCCACTACCTCCATAGATCTCACCTTGGACTTAATTCCGGGATAGGACGCGACTTGAGACTGGGGCGACGGGACCGGATTGCTGTCACCATTAGTGTTTAGATGGTTGTAGGGGTAAGTCTCCCATCTTCTCGTGATTTCTCTTTTACCTTCTGATTAGTATAGTAATAGAACGTGTATTAATGTTATTGTATGCGTTGGTATGATTGATTGCTTCGTTACGTGATGTTATGCTATGACTAGAGGATAGTGAAAGGTAAGGTTTCCCTATTTAGTACTATCATTATGTTTTGTTAAGATTAATTGTATTGTTGCGATGTTTGCGATTGGTTATGTGGATGTCGATATTAATGTTGATGTTGATATTGATAATTGATGATGTTGTTGGTGGTGTTGGTGATATTGATTGTGAGGCTGTTGGGAGACGGCTCTAACTCCCATGATTCGTCCCTTACGACTCCAATCATAAGGGGGATGGACACATTAAAGAACTGCATACGCTCGTTGCAATGAACGGGGATTTGGTGGGATTGGTTGCGGTCCCCCACTGGCGGTGCAGATTACCTATTGCGATGGGTAATCCATTTGTGGTTGAGGAGTTGGAGGATGATGGTGACGGTTATATCTTAATTAAGCTTTGTTCACTATTGTATATATTGTATGATGTATTGACGTGTTGGTGGTCGTGTTGTGTTTTCTTCTTCTCGCGTCCTGCTTTGATCCATTTGATATTGTCGGTAAATGGTGAGCAGTTGGACTTTCAGGTGCTTGTTCGTTGGATTAGCTTATGGGATGGGGCATAGTGACCGCAGTATAGCCGTGGTTGATGGAGGAGAACCTGGTGTTGTCTCACGTTGTACTTTCATTTATAGGATATCGAGTTGTAATCTTTATTTATTTCGCTGTATCATTGTATAAACTTTATTAAATGTTTCATTATGGTTTCTAAGATGCATACTTCCTTGGGTAACTGAGGTGGTGATACCTTAGTCTATCAGGGAAGGTCTTGCTAAAGACTCCTTGGTAGGGTGGGGTGTTACAAGTGGCATCAGAGCCACATTTTTGGAACCTGAACTAATGAACGTAAATGAATGTCGAAGGACAAATAAAATGAACCTGGTGTATGTGTACTAGGAGCCCCGAGGTATGCATGGTTTTGAGTGGGAAGGCGCCCTCACTTCAGAATCCCGACCCTAGTACGCTTAATCTAGTCGCGTCGTGGTGAGGTATATGTGTGGGGAAGTAGAATTGAGATTAGTAGTATGTGGCCCTTGTTCCTTGGTGTCGAATATGTGACTGATACGTACAGGTGATGGAGGTAAGGCCTCACTAATTTGAGGTTGGTTGTGCCGTGGATTTATTGATGTGAGCGTTTGATGTGTGTCTGTTGTGGATAATGTGAATCATTGATGTATAATATCGTAATATTTGCAGCATTATGTGATTGATGTAGTATTTACACTTTTGCGATTGAGGGATACTTCTTTGAATGTTGGTAGTTAGACTTATGATCGCCGCCAAGAGGGCGAATCACGGTATAGCATTCCATTGAGGTAGTACAGATTAAGAATATCCGGTAGGGGACGTAGAAACTAACGTGTAACGAGTTTTGGACGTGTTATGGCTGATCAGTGTCTCTTGTGATGCAGGAATGGAAATACATCGTTGAAGTTAAAAATTTGACCTATTTGGGGACACTCGATCGAGTACATGCAACACTCGACCAAATGCGTTGCACTCGACCGAGTGCATTGAACACTCGACCGAGTACTGGGGAAACAGACATTCTGCCAATTGAAATCCCTTAGCACTCGATCGAGTTACCTGTACACTCGACCGAGTGCCTCTTTTATCGGGTTTCTGCCGGCATATTAAAAACACTCCAACCCTTCATTCTCAAATCATATTTCCGACCAAACACTTACAAAACCCTCCTTTAACCCTCTCTCTCAAAACCTTGGAAGCCTTTGTGTCTCATAGCTACTTCATCCTGCTCCTTACTCTCTTTTTTTATCGATCTCACTCTTGCAATCAAGGTAATGCACTTTTCTTTCTTCCAAATATTTTGAAGTTTTGGTAGTATTGATTATGAATTCAACCCGTCCCAAAGCATGTATAAATTTTGATAATCGATATTCTTGATACTCTAATCTACTAATTGATGCTACAAATTATGATTCTCATGCCTTAATTATGCCCAATCTTACCCGAAATTTCTATGGTTTGGCCCCAAATTTGATTTTTGATGTTCAAATTCCCCTTTTGAGGTTGAAAATGAATATCGGATACATGTATTACCTCATCTAGAGTCTACTTAGGCAGATTTCATCTCAAAAATTTATTTTAAACATAGATTTTGGACGATGGGTAGTTTTCATTCGTTTTACAATTGTTTTGGTACTCAAACCCGGACATCTTGTTGGAATTTCTATATTTTGTAGTATGTCGAGGACACAAACAGAATGCAAAAAGAGGAGCTGTGCCAACCCCTCTTTTGAGTTGGGTCAATCGAGTCAAGAACCGAACGTGCCACCGGTGGATGCTTTTCCACGAGTGGAATTTGCTAGCTTTAAACAGTGTAAGGCGTTTATTGCTTTGATGGATGTTCCTATGAAAGCGACCCGTTGTGTTGATACAACAATCATGGAATATTTGGGAATTGAGAGGGATGTGAAACATATCTTCGAAATATGAGGCTTGACCAGTCTTTACCGACTTCGTAAGAAGTTATATACTTTCTTGACCCTTGAGTGTCTAACCTTCTATGAGTATGGTGGGAGGAGAAGATGGTGATTTTCCAAATTTTGAACTAGGACTTTAAGTTGAGCATGGATCAGGTGGCCGAACACTTAAGGTTAGAGAAACCGGTGGAAGGGTATTTACAAACCATAGTAGAAATTGGCCGAGCACCTGAGTACATGGCTTTGTTTACTGGGAGGGCGGTGGCTAATGCGAGTTCTATGCTTATTTATGATGTTCAACATATAGTACTGCGAGTGTTTTTGAGGATGTTGACCTATTTGCTATATGGAAGGAAGAATGTGAGAAAGTTGAACTCACATGAGGTATACTTTTAGTGTCTTACCTTAACCCATGTCGGAGGGAGCCTATTTACTTTAGTGCCTCGACGATCGTGTGTACTAGCTGGGAACAAATGACCAAACGACAACACCGCTTTCTTAACTGTTGGGCCATAATGACTCTCTTGGCACAGCGCTTGGCCGATTTTGAGCCCCCGGCCGACCTTACAGCTACGTTTGATGTTGTCCCCTCTACTGACTGAGACTACCTTATCCAGACTAAGTGGTTGAGGGTGATGAGTGATGAGAGTTTAGCTTGGAGGGTTAAGGGAAAGATGTGGATGACCTTGCCTAACCCGGATGCCCTTCTTGTGAATTATCATCTAGCTCGGACCGCCCCAGATAGTGAAGTACCCAACCTCCCAGCCCAGCGCTACCTCATTTCGAATGTGGTCCTTCAAGAGCTACCAGAGCCCACCCTAGCACTCGATCATCGCAGTCAGCCCAGTGAGCTCAACGTGAGCCTCAGGGAGTGAGGGAGCCTAGGGGACCCGTGATCGAGCCACCCTTTGTACCCCTGGACATTTCCCAGTACCCGTACAAGTATCAGCCTCAGTACCACCCGTACTGGCCATACCCGACAGCTTATGACCCCCGGATGCAAATTAGCGAGCTTTCAGAGAGGCCGGGTAACATGTTGGTGATGAGCAACCTCCAAGAGATGGCACATCAGCAGAATGTGGGTAGGACTGGTGCCCAACCCATTTGGTGGACCGAAGTGGGCAATGATGATGGGGTATTCTAGGCTTATGGGACAACTATAGCTGCTTTTGGAGACTAGCCGACTTAGCTATGACTGTCTCACCAGCCCGTAGGGAGCTAACTGGGGTAGTCAATTAGATAAGCAGGGAGGATGGATGCAGGGCGGCTATGATGGAGATGCTTACTCGTCAGTTCGGGGTGATGGAGTAGGGACGTCGGGCATCTCTGCAGAGGAGGATATGGATGAGGACATTGGACGGAAGTAGTGAGACGGCGAGCTTGATGCCGATATTTAATGAGACTTGATTTATTTCGTTAAAATTCGTACTATTAGGTGATTGTGAGCAGCCTCAAGGCCAGGCTACTTGTTGTTATCTCTCTTTTTTAGACTAAGTTTTAACTACACTTGGACTCGTAATTACAGATTGCTTACTTGTAGGATTTATATGCATGTTGTGGTCTTGCAGTATGTAACATTTTGTAGTTACGGATCCTTATAGCATGATGACAGTCGGTATGTACTTGTGGGATAATTGTTGTATGGATGCGGAGTAATAAGGAGTATGTATTTTTCTACTCGATCGAGTGAGATAGAGAACTCGACCAAGAGCAGAACACTCGGTCGAGTGTTTTTGTCATTCGATCGAGTGCTGTTTCGATTGGTCTTCTGCCAGCCTCTAGAGTCCTGGTACTTGATCGAGTACTGAACACTCGATCGAGTGCTTGACACTCTATCAAGTGTACCGTTTCTCGCTCAAGTACAGCTACCACACGCGTTTGTCAGATGTTATTGCCTTTAAATGCATGTAGTTATTAAGTATTGATATGTATTTAAATTGATGGATAATCTATTGAGATTCCCTGCATTGGTTGTCAATTATTTAGTTCAAGTAATGACAACTTGTACTGCTACCTTATTATGATATGTACGCTTCAGACAAGTTATGGGTAACGACATGTGGTAACGTCGATGAAATTAGAAGTGTTGGAGACTGATTATGGTGTATGTGAAATATATCATTCTATGCATATACGTATGTGTCAAGTCGCATCTTAACTGCCCTTACCCCTAATTGTTTGCCTTCTCACACCACATTAAGTTATTCAAATGTTTGGCTAGCCTAGAATCATGAGGTAACATATATTGCATGTCTCTAAGTTTTCGGTTTCGATGTCTTAGCACTTAATCAGTTGCATGGCTGATCCTTACTAACTGTAACTAACCGTGTAATGGGTGAATGCTAAACTATGTTAAACTTGTTTCATTGTCTTTTGACATAGCTATTGCATTTTCGTTAATCGACCTTGAATGTAAACTTCGGGGACAAAGTTCCTTTTAAGGGGGATAGATGTTATCGCGGCAAGAATTCATTAGAAAAACATAATAATCATATTTTCTTAATACATATTCATCTTTATTAGCATGCATTTACTCATATCATACCATTACCAATAATAAACACCATAAGGAGTTCACACCTTGCATCCGTGTATTATTTGTTTATGCCTTGCAATCATGTTATTAATTGTTCTTGTTGGTAATTGTTTAAGATTATATGGAAACTCCTTTTAACGAGGATAGATGTCAAGGGTATAGAATCGTTCTTGTCGCGATATTAGTGTTCGTTGGAGGTGACATAGCACTGTGGTGGGTGTTGGTGGAAGTCACCTTGCTTGAGGTGGCACGAGATTGATGAGTATTACTAAGCTCCTGGCATGATGGGATTCGAACAATGGAACTATTGCGAGTTTGACTTTTGCACACGTTACTTATGTGTTCCGTGTGTCTAGTGATATGTTCTTTTGCGGGTTCGTGGGTGTAGGGCGAACTTCGGGGACGAAGTTCCTTTTAAAGAGGAAAGACTATAATACCCGTCACTTTAGGTTAAACGATGACCGGCCATGACTAACCTTGTCCGGAATTAAGACCTTTGTAGGAACGAGGTGAAGGAACTATTCTTGTCCTCGAGGGAGTACTCGACCGAATGGGTGTCACTCGGTCGAGTGCACTTGGTACTCGATCGAGTGCAACGTACTCGGTCGAGTGTGTTTGACACTCGACCGAGTGCTCCGATGTCAGTAAGATATTTAATAACACAGAAGCTGCGACCCGAAATATTTCATTTTATTTCTTTCTCTCCTCTCCTAACCTAGCATCATTTCTCTACCTCTGCCCTTCCACTACCTCTATAGATCACACCTTAGACTTCACTTTGGGATAGGACGTGAGTTGGGAATGGGGCGACGGGACCGGATTGCTTTCACCATTAGTGTTTCGATGGTTTTAGGTGTAAGTATCCAATCTTCTTGTGATTTCTCTTTTACCTTCTGATTAGTATATTAATAGGACGTGTATTAATGTTATTGTACGCGTTGGTATTATTGATTGCTTGCGTTACATGACATTATGCTATGTCTAGAAGATCCGTGAAAGGTAGTGTTTCCCTACTCAGTACTGTCATTATGTTTTGTTAAGATTAATTGTATTCTTGCAATGTTTGCGATTGGTTATGTTAATGGTTATATTGATGATTGATGATGTTGTTGGCGGTATTGGTGATGTTGATTGTGAGGCTATTGGGAAACGGCTCTCACCACCATGATTTGACCCTTGTGACTCTCATCACAAGGGGGATGTGCACATTAAGGAACTGGGTACGCTTATTGCGATGATCGGGGATTTGGTATGGATTACCTTTTGCGATGGGTAATCCATTTGTGGTTGAGGAGTTGGAGGATGATAGTGATGGTTATTTCTTAATTTAGCTTTGTTGACAGTTGTATATATTGTATGATGTACTGACGTGTTGGTGGTCATGTTGTGTTTTCTTCTTGTTGTGTCCTGCTGTGTTATATTTGATATTGCCGGCAAATGGTAAGCAGTTGGACTTTCAGGTGCTTGTTCGTTGGCTTAGATTATGGGACGGGGCAGAGTGTCCGCAATATAGTCGTGGGTGATGTAGTAGCCCCTCGTGTTGTCTCACATTGTACTTTCATTTATAGGATGTCGAGTTGTAATCTTTAATTTATTCCGTTGTACCATTGTATAATCTTTATATAATGTTTCATTAAGGTTTCTATGATGCATACTTCCTCGGGAAACCCAGATGGTGATTATTTTATTTGATTTAAATAACATAAAAGTTATGTTAAATGAGGTCTATAATGAACAAATTAATTAAAATGATAATTATTATCAAAATTTAGAAGAGACTAATTTTGAATCCTAAACTTGTTAGGATAAGTAAATTTTGACATAAATTTGATTTATGTATTATTTTATATTTTAATATGATTAAAATTGGTCATTCCATAAAACCGGATTTTTATTTATAATACGATTTAAATAGGGCGATTTGGCATACAACATGTTAGGATCATTTAAAAATGAAGCATATTTATTTTATGAATGTCATATTTTGTTTTATGAATGTCATATTTCGGTTTATGAATGTCATATATTTTGTAATTTGATTATGTAATTTGCTTAGTATGGCCATAGTTTTAATCCGTATTACCCGTAATGTAAGGGAATACGGATTCGGTTGTAATAATTTGTGATCTCGTATCACCTTATTGTA
>JAOWBH010153361.1:0-11952 GCA_028566215.1 Silene coronaria | reverse complement strand
CCCGATTCGATTCTACGACTTTACGATCTAAAAATGCTTGACCGATCCTAGATCTTACGATTTTATCATGGTTGTACAATCTTACGATCCCATAAATTTGAAATTTCTAAAGGTAGGATTATAATACGATCTTACGATCCGATTTCATAGTAAAACAAAACTAATATGCATTTTTATATAATAACATTGTAAAACTCAAATTTTATGTAGGTTTAGAAATATGTTCATACAATGATATTAAAATCATTAATTATCAATATTTTATGAAAAAAATATTAATAAATAAGTATTTTGACCTTCAATTATATGTTCTTACGAAATAAAAAACTATATTCAGTTAGTTTGTAGAATCTTACGATTCTACCGACTCGATCCTATCCACCCCATCGATCCAAAGTAGAATCCCGATCATGACAACATTGCTCTCGGACCATAAAATTGACTTTTTGTTTGTTGAAACTTTTGTTTTTGTCTAAGGAGACACGATAACAATGCAATTTTGCACCTGTGACTTACAAATTCGAACCTGTAATTTATTGTCGAGATACCGTAGTCTTAAGCACTAGGCTAATACCTCTTCTGTATTATTTAAAGTAGACATAAAACCCTATTATTATATATACCTCTTTGTACTCTAGTGTATTCAAACATGCTAAGAAAAAGTCATATTCTGAATAATTAATAATGCAATAAATACTTAAATAGCATTCTAGCAACACTATAAATAACAGGAGAATTTCACACCATTTTTCATAACCTCATAAAATCATAAACATTAACAACAACATACAATTTACATCAACAAATTTATCTCAGAAATCTTAACAACAAAAACAAGATGAAATTTAGTTCATCTTCATCGGTTTTCGCTTTAGGGATCATTCTAATGACCCTTGTAAGCCAATGTTATGGAAATTTAAAGGTTGGGTATTACAGAGGAAAATGTGGGAAGCACAATGTTGAAGAGATAGTTTTCGACGTAGTTAAGGCCTATGCATCGAAAGATCCTAACACTGTCGGTCATTTGATTCGATTACAGTTCCATGATTGTATCGTCAGGGTAAGTAAAGTCGA
The DNA here is from genome assembly GCA_028566215.1 of Silene coronaria. Lineage (NCBI taxonomy): Eukaryota > Viridiplantae > Streptophyta > Magnoliopsida > Caryophyllales > Caryophyllaceae > Silene > Silene coronaria. Next base: position 10,878 of record JAOWBH010153361.1, on the reverse strand, counting down.
TAATTTTATACCCTTTCTTGCTTGTTGTCGACTCTGAGTTATCGAGTTGTATGACCTTGGTTGAATGGTTTTGGTAATTGGTATGCAGGGATGTGATGCATCGGTTTTACTTGACGGGCACAAAACAGAGAAAACAGCGAAACCAAATTTAAGCCTTGGCGGGTTTGAAGTTGTAGATACTGCAAAGGATGTTATTGAAAGTGTTTGTCCAGGAGTTGTATCATGTTCTGATATACTTATTCTCGCTGCTAGATCCGCTGTAGCTTTGGTAAGCCAATTTCATACGTTTGATTAAAATAATACACCTGACATATATTGAACAGACGTATATGAAAGTTGTAAATTTTAATAACTAGCTGTCTAATGTTTTTTTATGAATTTCGGAACTGTTTTCATGGAAACAGTATGGAGGAAAATGGTATGATGCAGAGACAGGGAGACGGGACGGTTGGGTTTCGAGCCAGAGTGAAGCCCTTAACAACCTTCCTTCAGTGGACATGCCAGTGCAACAGGCTGTCCATCTCTTTAACTCGAGAGGACTAACTAAAGAGGACTTCGTTGTTCTTCTAGGTACGCTCAATTCCATAATAATATCGACAAATGTCAACTAGCTTAGCGTTTAAAGTCATTAAGGTAATACTGATGAATTGAGTTTGAAAACCGTCAGTACAAAAATTACCCTCGATAATTAATTCAAATATTATTTTCACAGGAGGACATACTGTCGGAAATGTACACTGTGACAAGTTCCAAGACCGTCTGTACAATTTCTACAATACTGGTAAACCCGACCCAAGAATGAACCCGACATTACTAAAGTCCTTAAAGAACACATGCCCACGAAATGGTAAGATCAACAAAGCGACATTCTTAGATCAAACACCAAAGAGTTACTATAAGATCGACAATGGTTATTACAAACAATTAGTAGCAAACAGAGGAGTTCTTGAAATCGATGTCAATATCGCAAATTCACCATTAACTAACAGCATTGTTAAGAAACTTGCTTACAGTAATGACGGTTTCTTTCTCGATAAATTTGGTAAAGCTATGATTAAAATGGGAAGAATTGGTGTTCTTACTGGAAAACAAGGACAGATTAGACGATCATGTCGCGCTATCAACCGTCATTGATCATCAGTTTTCGCTTAATCTCGAATTTTCGAAGGAAATTATTGAATTGTACTTAGGAATTATATTTTTTTTATGCTATTTGTAACATCTGATCATTCTTTTTTGACAAAATAATTGTCTTACATTTACAATCTTATTAATTACGTTAGGCGATTTTAATTTGTTATCCTTTAAATTCTTGTATAAGGTGATTTTACTAGACACTAAAAGGTTATTCCGTTGAAAAAGAGGTTAACTTTAAAGTGTCGAGCAACATGATCCGACAACAAATTATTGTGAGACGGTCGTTTTCAAATGTGCATGACGGATTTAAGGGGTTAGCAGCGGCGGTCGTCCCCGCTGGCAGCTGGAAATTTCAAAGTATTTAGTTAAAATTTTCCAACTTTTTTCGCGCTCCCTTACACCATTACCAGTTCGCCTCGCTGGAGCTAATTCTTGGCTCCGCGTGCAACTAAATAAGTTCAATTAATATTGTTCTCATATGACTTTTACAGTAGAACAATCTCGACCATAAATTCTGTCTCTAAAGAGACTTACCCGTAAATTTGTACTGATATTGTGTCACGATAAATACCGTCTTAAGCAGACTTACCAGTATATACGAAAAACGAGTAGAACTCTACCTGGAAAGAAAATTCTAAAAAACAAAAAGGAAAATTATAAACTTGACCGCCAAGTAACTAAATTACCTTAAGTAATTTTTGTAAAAAAAAAGTAAAAAATTTCCTAAAAAGTAAAAAAAAAAAAAATCCTCTTTTTGCTAGGACTTGTTAGTAAATAAATACATAAATACTCGTATTTTTTAAGCCTATAAAATTACAATTAATCCTACATTATTCAAGATAACAATGACGATGATGATACAGGGAAATAACCTTGGTGTGAAAGACGATGATTCTCGCTATACTCCCATGTCTGCAGACAATAGCGAGATGCAAAGGTGTGTCGAATTTTGGGACGTCTTATCTGAGGTCGAAGCTAAGTACGAGCCAATTGACGTAATAGGCACGGGTACTTACGGTGTTGTTTGTTCTGCTACTGATACTGTCACTAAGGAGAAAGTTGCTATTAAGAAGATAATTAAAGTCGTCGAGGATTCCGAGGAAGCGTTGAAGGTCTTGAGGGAGATTAGAATCTTGCGCCATGTTCGTCATAAGAATGTAATTTCATTGAAAGATGTTGTAATTTCGTCAGCAAAGTGCGAGGATGTCTTCTTGGTTTTCGAGCTTATGGATCGTGATCTTAGCAGCTTTATTCGCTCTTCTCCTAGATTATCGAATGAACTCGTCCAGTATTTCGTGTTTCAGGTATGTCAAAACGACTTTCTTTATTAATCGTATGTTAAATAGAATACATAGTTTCGAAATTATTAGGTATGTACATCTTTAACAGGTTTCTAATTCAGTCTGTATGAAATTTGATTGCAGTTGCTCGATGGGTTGAACTATCTACACTCTTCTAACATCATTCATCGGGATTTGAAGCCGGGAAATCTGCTAGTGAACGACAAGAATGAACTGAAGATATGCGATTTTGGGCTAGCAAAAACCACCAAAGGCTTACCACAGCTTGCGACGGACTACATTGTAACTCTGTGGTACAGAGCACCAGAGCTGCTTCTCGACTGTGACACATACGGACCTGCTATTGATGTTTGGTCGGTGGGTTGCATATTTGCTGAGTTGCTAGGCCAAGAGCCTGTTTTCCCGGGGGACGACAAGATGGATCAACTGACTGCAATCATGGATATTCTTGGGACACAAAGTGACTCAAATCTGAGGTTTATCACTAGTCAGGAGGCTCTACGCCAGCTAAAATCACGGCCTAAAGAAGATGGGTTCGACTTCAAATCATTGTTTCCAAATGGAGACCCATTAGGGTTGGATCTGCTGGGTAAAATGCTGGAGTTTAATCCGAACAGAAGAATTACAGCCGCAGAAGCACTACAACACCCGTACATGCAGGGTATATACGATCACCACAGGAGGCAGTTTGCTCCATTTCCGTGTCAGGTTGACGTAGAGGCAGACATTGGGGTGGATAAGATAAGGAGCATGATATGGGATGAAATGTTATTATACCATCCCCAAACTGCTTTTCCTTAGTCGATCTAAATGCTCCGTGTTAATCTGTAATTACTCGTCTAAGTGGCAGTGAAACCGTTGATGTAATGGTTATTCAGTTCCGTTCAGAATTTTCATATGAGTGTAGCCAATTGGAAACCTTGTGATCCAATTACTCTTACTCCAATGGCTTACTAGGGCAGTGTCATATTAGCTCCCTTGGACACATGCCTAGTAGACACTTAAAATCCCCGTATTTTCGTATCAAGTTGCTAATCAACAGCACTGCAGTAGGCAGGATCGACGTCATGACAGTTGTGAATACTCAGTAAGATTATATGTAAGGTACTTACTGGATAGTAAAACCCGTAGATCTGTTACTGATGGAAACTCGCTTGTCAAGATAGCTAGTGTACAGAGGAACATTCAATCCAAGCGAGTTAAAAGCAACTAGTAAGACATAAGACACCCGATTATGATAGCCCAAGATTGAAGTTCCGGCAATATGGCCTTGATTGTCCTGCCACCTGGTACGTTACTGTCGCCACCATAACAGCTATGACTAGAAGCATACCCCGAACATCACTTGGAGTCTTGGAGAGTCTCTTCCGGCATGAAATTTGAAGTATTGAATTAGATGAAGAACTGCCATTCACAGCTGTGTTACGAAAAGGGAGAACATGGAAGTCAGTATTTAGAAATTAGAACACACAAGTGAAGCTTTATTGTAGCGAAACATCAGAAGAAAAAGCTGAATGAAACAGTCTGAAAGACAAATTTGACGATTCTAAGTTATTCCATACCTGGCTGGATCGCCTGTGGTGGAAGTACTTGAAATTTGAAAATGATCCAGTCCCCCAAGATATTCTGAAATGGAGTAGACAGCATAGTTATGAAACATATATGAGTCGGTTTAAAGTGATACACATGTAAACCCAAGTCCCCTGGAATTGATGGTAATGCTGGTTTATGTAGGTAATTAACGCCGAGTCTTGAAAGCATTTCTTGGAGGAGCCTGCTTAAAGGGCAGTAGAGGAACTGTAAGCCATGCTATTAAGAAGCTTTACACACACAGCTTTTTCAAACCAGTAGTGCTGCTGTGCTATGGATTCATATACAGAAGACTTGAAGAATTTGATCGTTCTGAGTCTCTAAGACGAAACAACAAAAACCGTGGGAAAAGAAGTACACTGATCATGAACGACATAAGTACATAACTCAAGCGCTCAAGAAATAACACACAAAAGAACAGACCAGTTTTCTCTAGGAATTCAATTACCGACTCCAATAACTGATCTTTTCATCAGCTGGATCCGAGGTTTACTAGTAGTCCTTCCAAAAATCAACTGAGAAGTTGCTATTTTAGATACCAATTTTCATGGTACGAAAAATGTATAGATATATAGAGGAAGACAATGACAAGAATAATGCTTATAATTACGGAATGCAAACCAGTATCGCATATTCGCCTCGCAAGAGTACAGCATTATCTATGCATATACCTCAGCTAAAGAGATAATAGGACGGATACTATGAATTAGCATACAAAGGAATATCCAAGTCAAGAGGCAATAAATAGATCGAACAATATGAAATGTTCGCGATGTACAAAGATGAGAAATCTCGATGCAGAGGACATGGTCTGTAAAATTTTCAAGAGTACTACTGATCGTTAGTGTCAAGAAACCATCTCAACCAAAACCTCAAGGTGATGGTTGGAGTCCCAAGATCGGTTTTATATCCTAACAGTCAGCAACCCGATGTCACGACAATCGTTGAGGTGGCCGGGAACTTATCCAAACTTAAACTGATAATCACTCATTAGCATCATGTAATTAAAACTAAATTGCTTAGTCAACTATGTTCCACGATACATCCAATTATCCAATAATTGGGAATATTCTCCAAGTCAGGAAGCATGCCTTAAGTTTAGAAATCAGCATGTCAAATTATGGAAATGTGTAGAACAAGACTTTCTGGAAATGTAGAAGATTATATGCTAACTACCAATCAGTTATTAATCATTAGACATTAATGCAACACAAACTACGCATTTGTCAAATGTACACACACTATTATATGTTCCCCTTGTGCATATTCTAGTACGCTAAATAATTCCCGAAAGGACGGTTTCATTTTCGATATGAGCCTTTGACTTTAATTCTTACAAAAAAAAATATTTGTTCAAGAATTCTAAAAATTATACCATTAATTTCTTTACAAAAAGCTACAGAGAAACATATATTTTGAAATGTGAAAATGACGTATAAGAAATTCAAACCTATTAAGTATTAACAAATCGTAATTCTTAAGAGTGACTTGCTATTTGTGTCAACTACTTAATTGCCAATTTAAGAAGGTAATTCCACATTATTTAGACAAATTGAAATATCCCTCTTGTGTTTTGTCAAAAGAATATGAAAAAAGAAATACATTTACAAAAAGCTATTTCATATGAAGTATTCATTTCGCAACAATTACAAAAATATTTTAAGAATATTGAAAAGAGAAATATATATTTCGAAATGTGAAAATGACGTATAAGGAATTCAAACCTATTAAGTATTAACAAATCGTAATTCTTAAGAGTGACTTGCTATTTGTGTCAACTATTTAGTTGCAAATATAAGAAGGTAATTCCACATTATTTAGACAAATTGTCAAATTGATAAATCCCTCTTGTATTTTGTCAAAAAATTAATCAAAGAATATGAAAAATAAATATATACACAAACATTATTATATATCCATCTTGTGTATTTCTAGCAAGCTAAGAAAAAGTCATATCCAGCTGCTACATGATTGATCCTGCAATAACTAGCATTCTAGCAACACTATAAATAACAGGAGAATGTCACACCATTTTCATAAGCTCATAAACATACATTAACCACATACCAAATACATACATACATACATACACATTATCACAAAGGCAAAGATGAAGTTTAGTTCATCTTCATCGGTTTTCGCCTTAGGGATCATTCTAATGACCCTTGTTAGCCAATGTTATGGTAATTTGAAGGTGGGGTACTATAGAGGAAAATGTGGGAAGCACAATGTTGAGGAGATAGTTTTCGACGTAGTTAAGGCCTATGCATCGAAAGATCCTAATACTGTAGGTCATTTGATTCGATTACAGTTCCATGACTGTATCGTCAGGGTAAGTTAATTCTACGTGTTTATGTTTTTTATCGACTCTAAAAATTATCTGTTGCATGACATTCATTTTGGTGTGTAGGGATGTGATGCTTCAGTCTTAGTTAACGGCCCAAAAACAGAGAAAACAGCAAAACCAAATCTAAGCCTTGGAGGGTTTGAAGTTATAGATACTGCAAAGGATGTTCTTGAAAGTGTTTGTCCCGGAGTTGTATCATGTTCTGATATCCTAATTCTTGCAGCTAGATCTTCTGTAGCTTTGGTAAGCAATGCTGCATATACTCGTCGACTCTTCTACCTAAAAGGGTTCTTTGTTTTCAAAATATTTAGGAAAAAAATCGCAAGCTATATATATGCGCTTTTATAAAATGTAAATTTAAAAAACTTTTCGTCTAATGCATAAGCCACATGATTGTTTATTGGGAACAGTGTGGAGGAAAATGGTACGATGCAGAGACAGGAAGACGAGATGGTTGGGTTTCAAGCCAGAGCGAAGCCCTTAAAAACCTTCCTTCAGTGAACATGCCAGTGCAACAGGCTGTCCATCTCTTTAACTCTAGAGGACTAACTAAAGAGGACTTTGTTGTTCTTCTAGGTACGCTCTATTTCAAAATACTATCAGCATAAACATATTTTTCGACAAAGGTACTAAGCATAACCTGCCAACGCAGGTTTGAGACCCGTCAGTATCAAAATAGTTCGGGACTTACCTTAAACTAGAAGATAATTAAAATTTTCTCACATTTTGTGCAGTTATACTTGATAAATTGCCTTTTAAAAAATCTTTATATAAACTTAAATAATTCAAATATTATTTCACAGGAGGACATACTGTTGGAAAGGTACACTGTGACAAGTTCCAGGATCGTCTATACAATTTCTACAACACCAGGAAACCCGACCCAAGGATGAACCCGGCATTGCTAAAGACCCTAAAGAACACATGCCCGCGAAATGGTAAGATCAACAGAGCGACATTCTTGGATCAAACACCAAAGAGTTACTATAAGATCGATAATGGATACTACAAACAGTTAGTAGCAAACAGAGGAGTTCTTGAGATCGACATCAATATAGCAAAGTCACCTCTAACTAACAGCATTGTTAAGAAACTTGCTTACAGTAATGACGGTTTCTTCCTTGATAAATTCGGTAAAGCTATGATTAAGATGGGAAGAATTGGTGTTCTTACTGGAAAGCAAGGACAGATTAGACGATCATGTGGCGCTATCAACCGTCATTGATCAGTAATCTCTCCAATGATATTATAGGATTTAATTTCTTGGGTATGTTATTTGTAACATCTGATCATTCTTTTTCCAGCCCCTACTGTTTTGATTCCGGTGATAATTTGTACTATGTTTTGGTGTTTATGATAACATAATTGTCTTAGATGTACCTTCTTATATATGAATAATTTTGTCTAATCTTTTTTTTTCGTATTGATTAAGTTCGACAATTTGATACGAGTTTATTCAAATCATATCTAGTATGGAGCTATAATTAGATACTAGAAGTTTATGTTGGTGCTAAACGAATCACTAACAACACGTAAAAGGGCTACGATTTCTCTAACACAGTTTCATAGATTTATCCTTACTAATCTAGTCGTCAAAACACTGACTGAAAAACAGAGGCTGGGTGCAATACTTACATACTTTTAACATAGCTCCATTCGTCAAAGACTGAGAGATCAAGACCAACAATGATGGTAATGAGAATCAATTGTTCCGCAACACATTTGGAAATTCATTCACTGATCTTGAGTTTGTCGCTTGTTTTGCTTGTCCATGATTAACCTCTAAGTAAGCTGCAAATTTATACAAATAATTGGTTTGTTTTAGCTAAATATCAGAAAGTACACAAAGCTAAATGAAACAGTAGGAAAAAAATACGAGCATCGGGTTTTTAAGAGGTTAGTTTATGCAGGAAAGCAGATAGCTGGCCAGTGTGCAGCAAATGCTCCATAATGCATGCGTATCACGACTAAGGGAGTAAGGGACCAGTCACAACCATGGCTAATTTTAGGGTGACTATTAGTAGTTACCAGACCCCAGCTGAAAATATTGCAGTCATTCGGGACAGTATGAGAATACTGATTCTAAAGACTATAATACAAGCCTCACATAGATTCTGGAGGCACTGGTTTGGTATTACTCCTAACAACACTGGTAACTGCCTCGGGTCGTGTGAGGTGCACAAAAGTCATAGCTTATCCAAAAACAACTAAGACTGCCTAATCATGTAACACTTAAGATCAGTAGGATAGGGGAGTGTCGTGTTGAATTACCATCACTGACAATACATATCTTGATACGGTGTTGAGAAGGTCATATACAGTCTTAATACATACAGGAACAATCGCTTCGAGATGGAAACAAATGGCGAAAGTTGAAGGTTATAATACATGATCAGGAGCATTGAAAAATGCAGGTAAGCATCCTCATGACACATATTGGCTTTGTATTATATACATGGTCCAAAATGAAACAATAGAGGTGTAGAGGAATGGTTGGTCGAGACAGCGCTAGGTGGTTAACCCAACAAACATGTGTCACAAAAGTAGTCCTAGGGCATATGCCGACATGGTAACTTCTTCAAATAGTCGCCCTGGATAGTCTGAAAAACGAATTTGAAGGCTATAAGTCACTCCTCAAAAGGACTTGCCAGGTTCACCTGTTGCGGAATCACATAGATAAACGTGTCCTGCACTCTACTTAACTGTTACCAGTGATGCTTATGATTCACATTCAGAAGACTAACCCCATAAGAGTCGTAACTCAGGCTAACAAGTCAGAATGCATACTAGAACACACCACTTTCCTCTATGGAATTCAACAGACCAGTCCAATAAATTATCTATATTATCAGTCGGATCCAAGATTTAACCGTAACTGCTAACAATTACACAGAAGAGCCTCAACAATTACTGCCATAACCTATGTTACTCCGACTCTTCTAATTTCCCCGCGTACCCGTGTCCGACACTCGACACTCGGACATGGGTATGACCCTTGGACACCTCATTTTAAACCAAAATATGCATATTTTTCAAGAAAATAGCCGAATCCGACACTTGGACACGTACCCGTAACGGATACTCCTAAACGAGTCTGAGTAACATAGGCCATAACATTGCATGATTATAAAGAGTCTCTCATCTGTCATGAACCAGTGTCCTATGTCCTAAACTCCTAAAGTAAGCATTCAACCTCGGATGTGGATTCAATAGTACTCATAATCGACACTTGCAACTGCAAGAATACAACAAATTTGCTGGATTTCTGCAACAACTTATGAACTAGCCTCATCACCCTTCTACAATTCTACCAATGCGGGACAATGTTCTGCACACACTTGGAAAAAGCCCTCTACAATCTCCCCATTTCACCTGTTTCCGACTGCAACAACCCTGAAACCGATGCTATTCCATCGGCCACGTCTCTAATTAAAGAGACCTCACTGAGCACAAACAGCTAAACCCTTAAATTATACGAAGTATGAAACAAATTGACATCGGTTTCATTCTAAAACCAATTGACGATAGGAGTAACTGAAACAAGTACAAGCGCTACAACAACTCAATTTCTCATTTTTTGAGACAAAATAAGTTCCTCGTAGAAGAAGCTAACACTTCCAATTAAATCGCCGCAATTGACTTTATAATCAAAGACCTACAAACCCTAATTAACAATCCTAAGCGTATGATCTATATAGAATCTCCAAATTTCTAGCTCTGCAATTGTCGAACACTTGCGAATTGCGATTCAACTAAATTGACACCAATTCGATTGTTCAAGCTCAGTACACAGAAACATTCACGGAAGAAACTCGGCTATCGACACGCAAACGAGAAATCAAATTGCGAAAAATCAACTAATCAAACGGCTCCATAACAATCGTAAAAAAAAAATAACCAATTAATTCAGGTACAGTATAATTAACAAGCAAGTAGATTGTATTATTGAAGTGTAAAGATTCGAAGAAACGAACCAGGCAACTGTAGGGTGAGTTTCGATACTCGAGATCGTGTCGAAAATCCGACTTTTCACTGAAATTCGTGAAGATGGAGGTGAAATGCGATCAAATGTGAGTATGTGACTGTTTCAAGAAGCAAAAGTGTTTCTATAAAAATCAAATATTTAAATCTATTTTTTTGGCGGGAAATATGATGGGCTTTTCGTTATTGGGCCAAATTACGTTGGTTTATGTGTCAAGTGGGCTTTTCATCTCTATAGTTATTCAGCCCAATAATAAAAGACGAGTCCGAATAAGCGAAAAGGACCGATAATATTTACGTAAGGAAAATGAGTGGGGTCACCCTCTCACATGCAAGGACGAAGCACAGCCTGGGCCCAAGGGGCCATGGCCCGGGCTGATTTTCTGGAAAAAAAGTTATATGCATTTTAAATAGGGAAAAAAATCAAGTTAAATTGTCCTTAATTTTCTCCTTACCTTCAACATATTCAGGAAAGTGAAGGTTATAATTGTAAGCAAATCAATTATACATTGAAACTTACCT
>JAOWBH010153350.1:0-11953 GCA_028566215.1 Silene coronaria | reverse complement strand
GTATCTTACCTATGTTCGAAACATAAGTCCCATACGCGTCCACATTGATCATAAGCGGGTTGTTAGTCCCTCGAAGCCATACAATGATCCCGTTCATGAGACCCTTTGTTTCGTTGGTGAAGTCCCCAGTCGAAGGAAGAGAAATGGCCCCGAGAACTTTGGTACTCACGGTGGTCGAGACCTTTATATTGGTTAGAGCAGCCGCGTTTAGGCCGCTCAAAATGTTATTCATGGCTTGTGGGAGGAGTTCAGCGTTAGGCCCCGGGATCATGTCGTTGCCTACAACTATCCAACCAAAGTTAACTTCCGCGGCATAAGGGACAATGTAAGTTTTCACCCAATCTATGGCCGTGTTCACATCTTTTGCAATGTTGGGTACGTCTACGTTTTTCACTCCAACTGCCACCTTAAGGCGCTCGGCCCGGAGGGACTCAAGCATGTCGGGATGCGGTTCGAGTAACCGTAGAAGCGGGATGTTCTCAATTTCGTAGAGGGCTACGACGTTATCTGGGTTTGGAAGATTATTTCCTTGCATTCCATAAACAACACCCATATCTGCACCTGTAATTAATGGTGGAGCCGTAATTTGAAATTAGAATGATGATAACAAGATAGCATAATTTAAAGGTTAAAAAAACAACTAACCAAAAGAAAAAAACAAAGTAATACGATAAGAGTAACCCATGGCCTAGGAGACTATAGTATACCGTCATACCGGTCGCTCAATAATTTGCACTTTAAAAAAACCATAACACCCCTATAAGAATTTAAAAGGTAAACACGCTGAGATAGTATAACCAAAACAACATAACTTAATTTAGTCAATCCACTTGGTCTTACTTAGACCGTCTCTCACAATCTCCTTTAATTTACTCAAACTATATAATTCGGGTCTGAGAGCGAGCGTTTTAAGTTAAGGCGGTCTTAAATAAAAATTGGAGTAGTAGTCGTTAATGATCAATGTAGCGACTCACCTGCAAACTGAAGATGTAAATTGAATGCGATAAGAGACAACAGCATGAAAACAGCCAAGATGAACTTCATCGTCGTTTCACCTTAGAATTATACAGAGGGACGACGACGTTTCGATTCGTATTGATGGTGTTCTTTGATGAATACGTGAATGAGCGTTTTTATACTAATAAAACATGGATTTCAAATAAGAAACATATATGGCAATTAACTTGCTTACATACCATTTTCCTATTTCCATATACTATGGCAATTAAATTGCATATACTATACCTTAATGAGATTATATTGTATTCCATACCAAAAAAATAAAAATAAAAAATCTAGTACTTATATAATCTGCCATATAGCTAAGATCGTATATTCGTATATACCATGTTGATATATACAAAATACTTCCTTTGTCTCAAACTCTCAATCATTTGTTTGTGAGGGGTACCTGGGAACGATGCTGGTGCATATATAATTTGCCATATAACTAAGATCCCTTCAAAAAAAAAGATGGTTCCAAGTTAAATATCTAGGATCTCCGTATAAAATGGGATTATACCTACGCGTTAACTTCATAGGAAATTAGATTACACGCATATGTATTTAAGATTAGATTATTTGCGAAATTAATAATTTTTTTTTTTTTTTTTTGTAAACCGGGATGTCCACCGTCGACAACAGTGTATAATCCCCTCGTCGCAGGTGCTCTCACGAAGAGGTAAACGGCTGGCCAAAGAGTTTGCTCCATTCCCATGGGCAGGGATCGAACCTCTGACCTCATGGTTAAGGGATGAAGTGAGCAACCACTACACCAAACCCATTTGGTTACTTGCGAAATTAATAATGGAATGCTTATTTCACATATCTTGTGATTTATGTCACGGGGAACAAAAAATCACACGAAATTAGATAATTTGCCAATATTCCCATATTACTGTGGAAATCAGCAAAGGCAAACTGCTGATAGCTTCAACATATCTAGGGATTTATTTGTCTTTCAGTCTTCACATCACTAATGGACTGGTTAAGAAACAAGAGCGGCCACTTCATGGCACAAAAGATTAACTTCGATTGGATCACGGTAGGCAACAACATAGTCTCCGAACGACCCGGTGGTGAACTTACCCATGGGCTGATAGCCACGAACTGCATCTTAAACGGCATAAATGTTTGGAAGAATCATTTCAACCATAATCTTAATTGATGGCTGAAAAAAGAGGGATATGTGCACCTCTCAATCACACACTCACACTCTAAGAAGCACAATGTGACACGATTCCATAATATCCGAGTCAGTAAAAAGTACAACAATACTCACAATTACGAAAAAACTGTTAATTTTCAGACAACGTTGTTGGTTATAACCAATGGTATATTACAAGCATTTACATAAACTAAATTACTTAGTTCAGGTCAAAGAAATTGCATATTCAAGAACTTCACAAGAAAATCAAATCAAGCATTTACTCCAGATGTGAGGTCCAATAGATCAGTCCACTGCCAGAAAAAAAGAGGAGAGTTAGGAGCGATCGAGCAGGTGAAACTAGTATTGTCAAACACAACAAAAAATCTGTCGCGGGGAAATGATGCATGAAGTTTCGTATTTCTCACTCCACAGAATTAGAAGCATTACGGATTTATGTGGTCGTGTATTCTTCTCCTACCCAGTACCTGTAAAATTACCTAATGGCTGACTTCAAAGTCGTCACTCCAAAGTCCTACACCCCTACCTCCCTAATTCTTTTGTCAAGCATCACTAATTGTTGATCTAACATTTCTATGTTTAATGAACTTGAATCATTTACAACCCGCCTTAAGATTATGTACTTGACCAGAATTATTTTCTCCACAGAAAAACATTTCAACCTTAAATGCGAAATGTTCCACTTCTAAAGAGAAAGACAGAGCAACATGAAGCAGATAAAATTGATAATGATTCAATGCACTTTCAAGAGAAGCATATGAGGTCACTTATACGAAAAACTACTATAGTACATACACGCACTTAAAAAACAGAAGTTAAAAAAACAGAGGGGCCATCAGAAGAAATTCCAACCTGATTAGTACAAACACACACTGCAAGACACCGGCAACTCCGGTCCAAGCTGAAGGACCAGAAGGCAAGAGGGCGTCTTGTATTAGCAGCCCGACTGACGCGGCAAGAGAAACAAAGGCGACAACATACGCAATAAATAGCCACAGCTTCAGTCTGTAAGATCAGTAACAACAAGCAAATCTCAGCATACTACAGCGCAGTATAACAGAAAATTCTCAACTCTGCTATTTTAAAAAAATCGTGCTTGTTACTCTGATAATGTTACTCTGACACTTCCCTTTGGTGTCGTGTCGTGTCGCTTGTCAGACACTTTGATATTAGTCGGAGATCAAGCTAATACTGCATATGTAGTGTACTAGTGTAGTACTATGTAATCAATGCTACACTTCCCATTGGTGTCATGTCGCGTGTACACAAGCCGTGCTTGAGATTTCATTCCGTGAATTTGTCGAACTTTGAGCCTATCTCGAGCTTAAGCTATATCATACCAATCAATCTCAAGCTAAGCCAAGCGCATTCATCAATGTGTCAATCGGTGACTATGTTACTCCGACACTAGACCATAATTCAAAAATCTTGCGGAAAATAACCATATCAGACACTTGCGGCTGAGTCGGAGTAACAGAGATCCGCGATACGAAACACATACAACAATTGATCAAATCAAAACTGGTCAAAGCTCAGTAAGCATTATATGATCAATCAAAACATAATTACACCAAATTAACACCCGATCATAAACCTAAACCCTAAAATCTAGCTAAAAAATCAAATGAACGATCATAAATCACAGAAATAAGAAATCATAATAACAATTATTATAGTAATTAAACACGAACCTCCATTCGCCTTCATCGTAAGGGGAATAATCAATATCCTCTTTACGAACGCAATTGAACATCAACGCAGCTAACGACGCAAAAATCCCTAAAAAATTACAGCAATTGAGCAAACCCTAGATTATGAAAATTCATCAAATAATCGTGATTTTCAAGAGAAAGGAGGGGCAAAAATGTAAAAAATACCGGGAAGGTAGTGGAGGAAGGAAATAGTGACGGCGCTACATACGACGGCGTCGACCCAAAACCACCAACCGGCTCCGAATATTGCTCCGGATATACCCGGCCCAAATATCGCCAATAATTCGGATATTTCCATTTTTAGTGTTTTTCTTTTCTTTTTTTTTGTTGTCAACTGAAGTAGTCCAACCTGTAAGTTTTTGTACTAGAGTTGTACTATTTTTTTATTTACTAGTTTTATTTAGGGTAGACCACGGATCGGATATCCGATCCAAAATCCGATTTCGAATCGAATATACATATTAGAAATTCCTAAAGTCGGATATTCATATCCAAACCAAATGTTTCGGATATCTAATATTTGGATATCCGAAATAATCGGATCAGATGCGAATATCCATATTTTGGAATTTACTTTAAAATTAATTTTGAAACACAATCATACTCATCGTCTTACATGATGATGCTCGAGTTAAAATTTTCGGGCTGAGACCGAGCTCGAGCTCGGATTGACTCGGTTCTGTTACTTGGCTCGTTTACAGCCCTAGGTTGAGGTATGGATTGCCAAAATATGCATCATAACACGATATCGTGTAAGAATTCGATGTGATAAAGAGCATGTTTGATTTTCTTTTCGTAATTGAGTACATTGAACGAAAAAGTACGAAAAAGAAAACAGTTTCGAAAAAAAGCAGACTAGGAATAGCATTGCAGGACAGGAGTATCAGCTAAAGCAGTTGCTTCAATTCTGTTTACAGTAATGCGTGTTGCAGCGTGTTCCAATCCCTTAGGGTCACTGAGAAACCGAAACGTGCTGTGATTCGCAGGTGGTGGTAGTAAGAAAGACAGGATGATGGCTGAGAGTGCAGCAAAGTGAAGCGAAACTGACAGCTGGTTACTTGTTCCAGTAGAGGATTTATTGTGCCTAATTAATTAACCTAGTTTTAAAGTTTTTGCCTGCTGAAACTACAAAATACTGAAAATTGAGCAGATAATGTGTATTCTATCTAATTATATTTTCCTAATTTTACGAGTCTAATCTATCCTGGGCAGCTCCCGGTAGAATTATGAATAGAAATGGTCCAGCACTCCAGCTCTACCTTGCCCAGGCCCCAGTTACAATTATGATTGCTGCTGGAGGTAGTAATGAGTATTGACTCAATTGTTATGTCAAGTGTGATATCCTAAACCAATATAACCGAAAGAAAAGAAAAGAAAACAAGGGAGGAAAAAAGGCACAATCTTGCAATAAGGCCAGTACTAACTCTACTAGACCAATAGCAATCTTTCCAAATAAAAGAAAAATAAGTCCGTAAAATAACGACAGAAATCATACAAAAACTGGCGCTAAAGAAAGCAAGGGAGATAGAAGAATGAGTAGTGAGACGATAAATACAGTGAAGGGAACATCAGTCCGAAAGCTACTAATTTGATTCCTGTATTGAACTGATGTACCAGTGATTACATTGAGGACACACTATAGGGATATATACACTACACTTTACAAAGCATTAGCAACAAGTGATCCCTTCCAACAACTTGCTTACAATTACAAGGCAAGCCCCCTACAGATTCATTTTTATCGTCAACGATAAAGGGCATTAGCATTTCAGGCTTCTAGACCACTGTACAATTGCTCTGAGAATGAATGTACAACAAATGACACCCAAAATTTCTCTATCCCAATTCGGAATCCCGTGTCTAGTGAAAAAATTTTGAACCTCCATTACGGCATCAAATTAACTCTGGAAGTATCATGTTTACCAAGGTCGGTGTCAGTATAGGTGTCGGCCACAGACCCACAGACGGTGTATCTTTGCTCCTACCCATCATCGTCGTCGTCGTCCTTGTCAGCAGAATCATGGCCAGCTTCCTTCTCATCGGAGAGAGAGTCAAGCGGAACATAAAAGTATCCTTTTGGTAACCGACGATTCCGCAAAGATGCTTGATCAGATGTCATTAACATCTCTTTCCCGAATGATTCAGTGTTCTGCAAACCAGCCAGCTGAATCAGTATATGGTTCATAGGTCGGAAACATGTTTACAGGTATGTTCTTCTACAAGGGTTCAAACAACCCCAACTAATTGCAAATAAGATCAAGATTATTCTATCACAGCTCTTGCTTAAAATCTATATATAATACACTCCATTAAATCTAAGAATCAGGCAACCTTGTTATATACTGAGTTTATAATATATGGTGTCTCCTGACATTTTCATACTTAACAGTACAAAACATGATTTTCAAACAGTTTTAATTAATCATCACACAAACGAACATGACATACAACAGCAACAACATTACCCCTTGCTTAAGGAGAAAAACATTATCTTAGCGCCTTGAGCTCCTGCAAGATGACGGGGGGTCGAATGTAAGCAACCCCAAAATTTGTTTTCAAGATTACCCATAACAAAGATTGCAGAATGAACTACAAACAACTTAGAGCTACTTCACGATAAAAAGAAGCTTTTAGTGAACCATTTTGCTTTCTTCCATCACAATCCGAAACCACAGTATAGTGAGATTATGGCTCAGTTGGAAATGGAAATAAAACATGAAATATCGTCTTAATTCACCCCCTTTCTCACACAAGATAATCATATTGTCAAAGCTGCAAATGTTATAGTTTATTACCCTGAATGGAATAGTACAGGCATTCTTCTGAGTTGTTTTCATTAAGAGTGTTTCATCTGTTTTGGAGAAAGATGAAGCATTGAGCCGCTACTACTACTTGGAAGTAGAGACGATACCTTTCTTGATTTTACCATCTTCTCCCCACTCTGTGAAACATTCCTACGAGTTGTAGTTGCTCTAGCTGGTATTTGCTTCCCAGCAAACGGTGTCCTCTCTGTGGGTTTTGGAGTAGAAATACGTTGTGATGTAGAACCATCATCTGTCTTTTGATCATGATCTATAGACGGTGGAAGCCTAACGCAACGTTTAGATGATAAAGCACTGTCAACAGTGACATCATCAGATTTTTGCATTGCTTCACTGCAAGACCTAGAATTCCCCTTCAGAGAAGTTGTAGCAGACTCTGAGCTGCCTTCAGGTGGCAAGAAGGGGCGGCGGGCAAGCATGGAAAGGGGCAAAGAGTCCCGTTTTGAAGCAAGAATGTCATAATTGCACAGAACCAATTCTCGCTGCATTCACAGGCAATTAGTCAAGAAGGAAACACTACTTGAAGCACTTGCTTGGAAATAGCATGTTAGTATATAACATACTCGACCGCACACACACACACACACAAGCATAAACTGATTATCAATGTCAAACTACAATAAGTAAGAATAAAAGCTTTCGCTTATCAGCTCGGTATACGAACATGCTCTTCTGAAAATCTAATGAACGAGATGGCAGATCAAGAAACCAAAACAGCACAAGACAATTCATCCAGCATGCAGAAGTGATCTCGAAAAAAGATTAAAAGAAATAACGTAATAACACCAGCGTACAAATCCTATATCATACTCTCTCCAATCCATTGGAATTGCGACATTCTGAAAAAAATGTGAATTCTGAAGAAAAATAAATAAATAGGAGGGGGTATTGGTTTTTTGATGTTATACAAGGCATGAAGCCAGTTCAATTAAAGGGGAGGGGATTCAAACCTAAATAACTAGTATTGTAGTACCCCGACGGCTCAACCTTAAACACTAAGATACTACCTATGCCATGTTATGATCATACGTTAACAGGACTTAGAAGTAGCACAATGCCACGGAAAAACAGCAATAAAGAATTAGATGAGTAGAGTTTGTGATCAAGAAAACATGCCAGACCAAAACATTGGTCATGCTTTAAGCTAAAGGTCCTGAAGATACCTTCAACTTTTCACGTTTGACGATCCTCTCGCAAAGAAGCCGTAATTTTTCAAGCTCAACCTGAACAGAGTTCATATAGCAACCTATTAGGTGGGTATCATATGGATTATCAAGGATGGTAGGTTCTATAAAGGTCAACCATCGAGCGAGACAATACCAATATTTAAAAAAATAAAAAATTTGAGGTTCAGAAGTCAACTCAAATAACATCGAAAGTGAGAAATTGGCAAGAGACATTTAAACAACTTAGTCTAGCGACAAATTAACAGCCTCCATTTTTTTCCCCCATTTCTCTATTATATGTGAGGAGTATCTTATTGAAATGGGAAGATAAAAAGAAAATGGAGGAAGTATTTAGCAAAACTGAGATACACAGGACTAAACGAGTTGCTCTGCAGCATCCCATCACGATAACAGACAACAATTTCAATAAAAACATCCAAAGATAACAGGAATGCCAGTATTATTAATGTTCCTCATGTTTCAACTTACCCGATGTTGTTTAACAACTTTCAAGTCTTCAGCACCATGCTTCTGAGTGTCAGCCTAATCATCAAACAACGAATACCAGTCATGACCAGGAGAGAGCGGCAGAGCTGTTCAATAGAGCTCTAGAAAACAAGAATAATCCTGACTTACTTTTACTTTCTGTTCCGAGCTGTGCTTGCAACAATAAGCTTTGTGTTGCATCTTACCACCGCCAATGTACTTGGTGTACATATAATAGCCAGCAGATCTGCCACAAGAGGGATGGAATGTACCCTGGCAATTGCCATAATTGCACTGCAACCAACAGCGAAATGAAGTCAATGATATGCTCCAACAGCGTAACGTAAAACATTCAACAGACGAAAGATAGACGAATACCTTTATGCACGCACCAAATCTACGATTGCACACAGAACAAATGTCATTGCCTTTGAGCACTGTCTCCTGGCATCAAAAAGGAATTGTGAACTTGATATAAGTAATTGTAGCAGAAATGAAAGCAAGTAATATTGAAGCTGGAGACAGAAAACAAAAACAGAAAGTTAAAAAACAAACCATTCCTTCAACAGGAGACACCTGTCCTCTTCGAAAGGTTGAATCAAACACCCACTACATAATAGAAAAGATCTGGTTTAGCAGGCCTTGAGACAAAAAAAAAAAAAAAAAAAAAAAAAAGTAAACACATCACAACATTGATATAACTTTCACCTCAGCGCAAATTGCATGAATCCATTGACCGGTACTGGACTTCCTAAAGGCACCATTTGAAGCACCACATAATCCACATTCTGCAATTGGGTAAGGCTTCTCTAAGGTAGTCCTTGAAGCCTTAGATGAAAATGATTCTTCACATAGTTCGCAGTACCAAGGACCTGTAGATTCCTTCACAGTACGGTAGCAGTTCATATGAACAGCAACCTTCACAAAAAATGAATAGTTAGATGTCACGTGAACTTCAAATGAAAACACTTAATACCAGTAACATTTAAATATCAAGTAACTATACCTTGCAACTCAAACAGATAAGTATAGGATTCAATAAACTCTCAGTACGTCTACATATGTCACATGATTTGAGATGTCCCTTAGGCGACCCAGGACTGTACTGAAACATATCAGAGTATCCATCTGAAGTGGCCTTGGGAACATCAACGCTCGAGTTGAACTCCCTGGAACGAGGAATTGGCAATGATGATAGTCCGTCTCGAATTCCAGTGACCTCCATCTTGAACAGGTTCTGGAAAAATGATCACATTGATATTAAGTAAGAAGGTACTACACATTAACAAGGATCCTGCACTATCAAAAAAAGTAAAAAAAAAAAAAAATGAATCAGATTTCACAAGTTATGACCTCTTGCTGTGAAGATTCATCAGCTGTGTCTTTCCTTAATGAGGAAACCCTAGACGAAGCAGCAGCCGCTGCAGTGGCAGCAGCAAGTACAGCCTGGGCTTCCTTATGCCTTCGTTCTTTCCTGCTCTGTTTCCTTGCTTCTTTAAGCTCGTAAA
Source organism: Silene coronaria (assembly GCA_028566215.1). Taxonomy (NCBI): domain Eukaryota; kingdom Viridiplantae; phylum Streptophyta; class Magnoliopsida; order Caryophyllales; family Caryophyllaceae; genus Silene; species Silene coronaria. The sequence goes on along the minus strand of JAOWBH010153350.1, from coordinate 2,092 downwards.
TATATTGGTTCACTAGGACATCATCCCATCTACGCTTCCGCACTGCATCTATCTCATCAGGAAGACCCCTGACAACCTTACGAACCAGCTGATCTGCAAATAATATTATTCAACTAATTTCAATGTGAAAAATCAAGGCCACAAAAGACGGTTAACAAACAAAGACTCCAAATTTGGGAACATATCATGCACAAATTGATCTAGACAAACCAATCCAAATTCTACAAAATAATGACTTCATAAAATGAACGAACATATTGAGAAAAAATTGACCTGCACGATGTTTCAAAGCAACAGCATTGCATAACAGCCGCTGCTGAGAAAAGATGATCTCCCCTTCCACTTCATTCTCCGGGGATAAATCCAGAATCCCCATCTTTTTCGCTATTTGTGGGTCCCCTAGTTTCACCTCATTTCTTTGTTCACCCTTGTCAACATTATCACCAGTGGGTTGGGATTGATCCACGGCAGATGGCTCCATCTCTGTCCAGCCTGGATCAATCAATTGTAAAATAATGTTATTACAGATGGTCACCTTGGGAAAAAAAATAGCAATACAAGACTAGGCCAGATTCACTAGAAAACTACCATTATACTGCGTCTTCTTAACAAGCAAGCATCGCACTTCCTCTAATTTTTTCTCGATGTAAGGATGCACAAAAGAATCTGGTCCAGGTTTAAAATCTCTGCATAACAAGACAAAATTTAAGTTTTTACTATAACACTCCCTTTTTTTCTTTAATATCTTCGACTTTCAAAATGGAACACTACTCGAGGAAAATAATAAGCAACATAAAAGTAATGATTAGAGGGGGTATGTGTGGGCCACTTGAATGAGAAAGTGAAGATCAAAAAGAGCGGCCAAAAAGGAGAGCGGGAGAAACCAAAGAAATGTAGAAGAACTGAAGAAATGGAGGGATTAATACATCATCACTGCGTTTGAGAAAGGCATAAAAATAAGTTAAGCTTAGTATAATAGATCGGATGTGTACCCATCACAATAGCCAGCTGTATTGATAGGAGGTGGTTCCTGGTCCAAGTTCAACACAAAAGTCTTTCTTGGAGGGGTAACCTCCTCTGGTACATTACTATGGAGATTATAAGGGCCGAGTGATTTCACTAAGATACCTGACCAACAAATGTAAATAGCTATGAGGTTAATGAAAAGAAGAAAAGAATTCTACTCTAAAAGTTCGTCATCCACTCAGATAACTGTAAGCACATCAAAAGTTTTTTTTTAGACACTGATATCAGCCACTAAATCAGCAATCAAGATGAAAAGATCAATAATTTCTTTACTATATCCGAATCAATGAAAAGAGAAACACCAAGCAAACGCCACACACCTCCATGCTAACGCTAATAGATCAGTAAATGGAAGCAACAGCACAAAAAAACACAATACAATAGAATATCAATGCACCTAAACACGTCAGCAAATGCGTAACAGTGAACGTTAGACTGAGAAAAAAATACTCTTACAAGCCTATGTCGGAACTTTGACAGGTAAAGGCTCTACTGGGTGCAGATATTGTAAACCTAAACTACAAAACATTAAGTTTACCCGAACTCGTCTTTGTACAATTTACAAGCTATCAAGGCCATTCCTGGCAGCCTGGCAAGTGTCTTCAATCAATCATCAAATTAGCTTACCATACCATACAAAGACACATCTTTTTCAGAGATGTCCTTCATCATGCCCCATGAGACATCCACATAATAATCTTGAGTAAATTTGCTTCCAACAAAAGGGGGAAAAAATCACAACTCTTGCCACTGAGAACATATACACAGCACATGCAAACATGTGCAGAGTCCTAGCTACAATTGACTCATTTGAAAAACACCCCTAGGATAACTAACACGCAGCATTATTGAAATTGAAACTCCATGTCTCGAAGACAGCTTTGACATGTCAAAACAAAACTTGATAAAAGCCAGAAGAATTACTTTCAGATGCAGGCAAAGGTTCGTCAACTGAATGCTCAAATCCATTGGTCTCAACCAAAATCTGCACCAAAAACAATTTAGTTACAATGTCATTTTCAGTCATCTACATTAACAGACATACGGGACTAGTACTACTAGGTAG
>JAOWBH010153329.1:0-11954 GCA_028566215.1 Silene coronaria | reverse complement strand
TCTGCGCATGTGCTACACAAAGGCATAAGTAGCACCAATAATAAGTACAAGCAAACAAGATAGGCAAAGAATAATGTCCGGGCTCATCAAACTCAAAATCAAATATAAAATATGAGCATGTGTGCTTATGGCCCTCCATATCATCTACCATCTCATCCATCTCCTGAGCTTTCTCCATCTCCACGATTTTCACGGGCTCGGGTTTAAAAATTTCGGTTTCTAGAGCGGTCAACTCAGCTTCTAAATCATCACTGCCATCGGAGTTGTAAACCAAATCGAGGGGAAGCTCATCACCATAGATCAACCTTTCGATTTCATCAACCTCCTTGCTCCAAGTATACAGCCCATCTTCATCTTTAAGCTCCACATCAACCTCCATAGGATCCTTATTGCAACATAAAGTAAGGCATTCATCAGAAGTAGGATGAACAACATTAATCATATTACAAGAAACTGCTAAGTCCGGAAGGCGTGATGCTTTGTCAAGACCAAATGTGATAGTGGTATCCCCAATGTTAAAAGTAAGACTCCCATGCCTAACATCTATGACCGCCCCAGCTGTGTGTAAGAATGGTCTACCTAGAATAATAGGAACTTGAGAATCCTCAGCTATATCTATGACTACAAAATCAACTGGAACAAAGAATTTCCCAATCCTAACTGGCACATCTTCTAAGACACTCATAGGACTCCTAATAGATATGTCAGCCATTTGAAGGGTCATATGAGTACATTTAAGCTCAGTCATGTTCATTTGTTTGCAAATCGTATATGGAAAGACACTAACACTCGCGCCTAAGTCACATAAAGCATTATCAATGGTTAAGTGACCTATAGTACAAGGAATAGTAAAACTCCTTGGATCCTTAAGCTTAGGTGGAGATTTTGCTTTTAATGCGGCATGGCATTCTTCAGTGAATGCTACTGTCTCCACTTCATTAAAAGCCTGCTTCCTCCTCAAGATCTCTTTCATAAACTTCGCGTAATCCGGCACTTGAGTGATCAAATCAGTAAAGGGTACACTTACTTGCAAGTTTTTCACTACTTCCATAAACCTCCCAAATTGCTTGTCAAGCTTCGACTTCTATTGGCGGTGTGGAAAAGGTAGCGCAATTTTTATGGGCACGGCTTCCTTGTCTTTATTCGGTGTTTTAGAAACACCGTCATCTTCCAGAGGGTAAACTCGATCGAGTCCCTGATCACTCGATCGAATTCCAACGTCTTCAGCAGTAACGTTCTTTTTATCAGCTGCAACAGCAACGGTAGGTGTAACTCGATCGAGTCCCTGATCACTCGATCGAGTTCCAACATCTTCAGCAGCTTTCTCAGCAAAAATATTGTCATTAGAACCATAAACTCGATCTAGTTTATATGAACTCGATCGAGTTCTTCTCTGTACAGCTACTCTTTCGTCTTTGTTCTGAGTCCATGTTTCAGCTGTGCTTTCGTCTTTCTCATCATCACTTAGCTCCAAATTACCCAATCCCTTAGGATGCATGTAGGGCAGAGTTACTCGGACACGTCTGTTGAGTGGCGTATCCCGTATCGACACGATACGATACGGGATACGATACGGAATACGTACTGGATACGCGGATTACCGACGCGATACTGACACGGCAACCACAATCGAAACATCTTGATCTTGATCTTAATTTTGATGGAAAACTGACGACATAACTGTAATATTTTAATATTTATGTGTGGAAACAGCACCAATGGATCTTAGATGTTTATGTTGATGGGAGGAAGAGCTGCGGCAGGTGTGTATGGAAAAGGAGAGAGAGAGTGAAAAAGAAAGTGTATTGCGGCTGGTGTAATGGTAGCAAAATTAGGGTTTTATTTTTTAAAAGAGAAGGGTGGGGCAGGGGGTGGAGAGTTGGGAGTTGGTGCATGAGACAGCTGTAAAAGTTGATATTATTATTTTAATAATTATATCTTTTACAGATTCTCTTTTTAATAGAGAGAGTGATACTGTGATAGGGGTAGGATAGTACGGGGTACTATATACTCAAGACTTAATACAATATAAAACAAAAAAATATGGTTTAAAGTATATTTTTTTGTTTATTTCTCAAATATGATAAAATATATATATAAGACGTGTCGTATCCGTGTCTAAAAAATAGTCAAGATACTCCTTTGACCGTATTCCCGTATCTATTAAAATACAAAATTACGTGTCCGATACTCCGATACGTATCGGATACGATACTTCGTATCCATGTCTGAGTAACATAGGGTTCAGTTAGGGCCCTTAATTAAATCCTAGAAACAAGTTAAGATCTCCTGGGATTTTCTTCGCGCTGCTACTTTATTTTGGGATGTTGAAGTTCACGTATTCCGCTTTAGCCATCGCGAGATATGTCCCATGACTGAAGAATTCAGCGCCATACTTGGATTATCTGTTCAGTCTCCTCCTGGCCTTCCCAATCTTGATAATGAGCTAAGAAAGGATTTCAGAGACTATCTGGGCATTAACACTCGTCTAGATGAATTTCTAAATGGTCGTAGGGTGAATCTTTGTCGTCTGATTGCGCACTTCACTTCCCCTAGTTACACTAGGACTGTTATTGATTCCCGTCATAAAAAAACGAGCGCTGGTGTTATGCCTATTGAATCGCTACCTCTTTGTAAGTCCTTCTACTATTTTTGGATACGACTGTCTTCTAAAAGTAGTCAAACACATGCGCAATGACTGCTCTCATATGGCCCTGGTTTTAGCTGAAACCCTTTATTGTTTGGATACCTTGAGACTTAATCCAGAGGCTGCGTTCTGTGGTAGCTCCATGTTTATAACAACTCGACCCACCACGGTCGTAACACAACCCAAATAAGATGGGATATGCACCTTTGGGCCCATTATTTGTCTTCACTTAAGCCCAAAAGCACAAGGCCTTGTTACTAAGTAGTGGGTGGAATTCTTTATAAAGATCTCATAAGCTTCTTATTCTTTCCATGTGGGACAACTTTCCCCTCTTAATCACTTGGAGTGTTACACTGTTACTTCAGGTATCTCACTTTTTATTTTCAGTATCGGTATTCCTGTTCTCCTTTTTTTTTGACCTGGTATGGGTCGTCTTGAAACAGTGCGATAAATCCTTGTCTTAGGTATGGCTACAAGAGCACATGCGACTAATTGAACGACCTCTTGATCCCATGTCTTATCAACCTCATAGCTTCGCTGGAAGGCAGAGAGTCGTCAAAGGAGAGCGATCACTTAGCTATTGGAGGGACTGGATGAGTAGCGAATTTCTAATTCGCTGGACTATACCATGGTGGCGTATCCCTGCTATGACTGCCCCGCGTTCCTCTGTGAAGTACTATCGAATGCCTGGGCTTACTCATCCTTCTTTCATATTTCCTTCCCGCTTGTTACGACAATTTGGACGTAAACAACGAATCCCTTCCATAGACACTATTTCTCCTGAAATTCTCCAATGACCCACACTTATCTGCGCAACTAGTACCAATATCGAAATGATCGTCAGACCTAGACCGTTTAAAAGATTCCTGATTCAACCTATATCAGCCATCATTATAAAGTATGGATGGCATCACACTCTATAGAGGAGCGTGAATCAGCTCGTCAAGCGGAAAGTAGGCTGCTACTTGATGTTATTGAGGTCGGAGAAGGACCTGACTTTTCTCGGACAAAATATAGGACTCAAAACTCATTTGGAGGAAGTAAAAGTCTGGTATGGAAAAGAAAGAAGGACCAAAGCAACCCGGATGATCAGGATAAACCTAGGAAAAAAAGTTCGGTTGTCGAGCCTAAAGAGTGACAAATGGGATCTCCAATACTAATAGCTAGGACTTAAATAAGAGGATTATGAACTCTAAAACGTTAGTAGGAATTTTTTTCTTGTGACCATAGATGCTAAACATAGAATAAGGTAAATGATTGAGAATTTCCTCAGATTAGTTGCCAACTTATATGCTTGTTTTCTTTTGAACCTCCTAATTGGGAGAAATATATAATAAATACATTATCAACTAGTTACTGTTATTGCGACGGATCAATTTTTTCTTTCTTTTTTTTTTTTTTTTTTATTTACGACCTGGGAGGGGTCTTTCCTCTGTTTATTTTTCTTTTACACATGATATTTCTTTAACTTATCAAGATTTGGTTAATTGACCGAATTAAACCCCTTATATATCTGTCAGTTGCACTGCTCCTCCTCTTAAAATCTTTTTAATTATGTGCGGGCCATCCCAGTTTGATTTAAACTTGCCTCTCGGGTCTCTCCCCGTATTTGTTTAAGGACTAAATCACTATCCTTTAAGTGTCTTGTTTTGACCTTTTTATTGAAAGAACGAGAAATTCTTCTCTGGTATAATTGAACTTGATTAAGAGCTGCGAGTCTTTTCTCATCTATTAATAGAAATTCCTCATGCCTTGCTTGTACCCAATCGACTTCTGGTATTTGGCTCTCCAATGTGATTCTAAGAGAGGGAATCTCCAGTCTTATAGGAAGTACTGCCTCCATCCCATAGACTAGAGAATATGGTGTTGCTTCAGTAGGTGTTCTCACCGACGTACGATATCCCCATAAGGCAAAAGGCAACTTTTTAGGCCAATCATGATACTTCTCTGTCATTGTTTCAATTATCGTTTTTACAGTTTTATTTGTCGCTTCGACTGCCCCATTCATCTGTGGTCTATATGTAGACGACTTCCGTTGTTGGATCTTATAATGTGTTAGTAAGGCAGCCACATCTTTCTTAAAATGGGAACCATTATCACTAATCAATTCGTGAGGGACACCATACCTACAGATTATATTTTCGGTGATGAACTTAGCAACATGCTTAGAAGTTAAAGTAGTGTATGACGCTGCCTCAACCCACTTAGTAAAGTAGTCAACTGCTACTAATATAAATTCATGTCCTCCGGTTCCTTTGGGAGCGATTTTGCCAATTATATATATACCCCATATTGAAAATGGCCAAGGTGATGCCAAATTATACAACAAGGAAGGTGGTATATGCTGTGCATTGGCATAAATCTGACACTTATGACACCTCTTAACATACTGTGTACAATCATGTTCCTGAGTCGACCAAAAATATCCTATCCGCATTATCTTTTTAGCTAGAATTCGGCCATTTATGTGCGGTCAGCAACTATCGTTATGAACTTCTTCCATGATTATTTTAGCTTCCTTTTCATCTACGCATAAGAGTAGTATCCCTTGCTGCGATTTCTTTTATAACTTTCCTTGACTTAGGATAAGTTGTGCTGCGAATCTTTTGATTGAACGATGCGTGCTTACATCAGAATCTGGTGGAAAGCCTTTTCCTAAATGATAGTTTAAAATATCCATGAACCATGGTTTATCGTCATTTTTATTTTCAAGGGCCATACAATATGCTGGCTCCTCTCTTCTCTCAAAGCATAATGGGATATTGTCCAATTCATTCGGAATACTGATCATCGATTGCCAATCGATGCCAACTTAGTTAGAGCATCTGCAAATTGGTTTTCATCTCGGGATAGATAAGTGAGCTATGGATCGTCAAAATTTTTGAGAATGGTTTCGAGGTATGTTTGGTAAAGTGCCAGGCCCTCGCTTTTAACTTTCCACTTTCCTAAAATCTAATTTATAATGAGAGACGAATCTCCGTATACCCTTAAGTTTTTAATTCCCAAGGCTGCTGCTGCATGAAGTCCTAATATACATGCTTCGTATTCAGCTTCGTTATTTGTGACATTAAAATCTAGCTTGACAGAGAGAGGGGTATGTGCCCCATTAGGTGAGATCAAAAGTAAACCTATGCCACATCTCTTTTGATTGGATGCACCATCAAAAAATAATTGCCAAGAGTCGTCAATAGTGGCATATATTTCTTCATCGGGGAAGTCGTATGCTTCCTGTTTGTCTTCTGAAACTGGATAGTCAGCTAAATAGTCAGAAATTGTCTTTCCTTTAATGGATTTATGCATCATAAATGTATGATCGAATTCATCAAGCATCATTGTCCATCTTGCTATTCTGCCGCTAAGAATTAGCTTTTCAAAAAGATACTTCAAGGGGTTCATTCGTGATATGACATGAACCGTGTGAGTTAACATGTAGTGTCGTAATTTCTTAGTAGCCCACACTAGCGCTAGACATGTTTTCTCAATTGGAGAATAATTTTTTTCGTACTCCAGGAATTTTTTGCTTAGATAGTACACTGATTTTTCTTAATTATCCTGGATTTGTGCTAGCATTACGCCCATTGATGTCTCTGTGACAGTTAAGTATAGAAGAAGCGGTAGTCCAGGTCTTGGAGGGACCGGAATTGGGGGATTTTCCAAGTACTTTTTGACCATTTCGTATGCCTCCTCACATTTCTCATCCCATTCAAGGGATGCTCCTTTCTTCAGTTCTTAAAAATGGGTTCACACACCATGGTAAGCTTAGATATAAATCGACTAATGTATTGTAATTGCCCCAAAAATGCCCGAACTTGTTTCTCTGTTTTTGGTGGTGGCATATTACTAATCGCCTTGATCTTGGATGGATCAGCCTCGATTCCTCTATTACTAACAACATATCCTAAAAGTTTCCCTGAAATAACCCCAAAGGCATATTTTTGTGGATTGAGTCGAACATTATATTTTCGGAGCCTATCAAAGAATTTTTGTAATACGGTGGTGTGTCCTTCTCTATCTAAGGACTTTACTATCATATCATCAACATAGACCTCGACTTCCTTGTGCATCATATCGTGCAATAGTGTAGTAGCGGTCCTTTGGTAAGTGGCTGCCGCATTTTTAAGTCCAAATGGCATGACCGTGTAGCAATAAGTTCCCCATTCGGTGATAAATGTGGTTTTTTCCATATCCTCCTCGGCCATTTTAATTTGGTTATAACCCGCGTAACCATCCATAAAAGAAAGTGGAGCGTGACCGGCAGTGTTATCCACTAAAATGTCAATATGGAGCAGTGGAAATTTGTCCTTTGGACTTGCTTTATTTAGGTCCATGTAGCCGACACACATCCTAACTTTTCCGTCTTTTTTAGGTACTGGAACAACATTTGCCACCCATTCCGGGTAGCTAGCTACTTTTATGAAACCTGCATCTAGTTGCTTTTGTATTTCCTCTTTTATTTTTACATTCTGGTTTCATTCTTCTAAGTTTCTATTTTATGGGCTTTGCAGCAGGATACAACGGAATAGTATGTTCAATGATTTCTTTATCAATCCCGGGCATATCTTTATAAGACCAGACAAACACGTCACGATATTCTGTGAGTACTTTGATTAAACTTGCTCGTTCTTCTAAGTTTAGTGACAACCCAATTTTTATTTCTCTCTTTTCTTGATCAGTGCCTATGTTTATCAATTTTGTTTCCTCAATTATCGATGTTTTATTTTCCTGGTGTGTTAATGCTTTTATTATGTCATTTGGCAACTCATCGTCATTGGAAACTAAACAATCAGAATAATAAATGGGAGGGGTAGGAGAACCAGATAAATAATTGAAAGCAATTTTATTATCTTTGGAAAGAAGTACATTAAGGAGTAGATCGCTAAACTCATAAGTAGAATTACAACCAATAGGGGGACTCCGAGACTCAGCACGGAAAGAAATAGGGTTACACCCCAACTCATGTAGAATGCTAGGCTTGATAACATTAGACTTGACACTAGAATGGAAAGGTAAAAACCCCAGCTTGCTAGACTCTGTTCTAGACTCGTTTTCTGTCTTAGACTCAGTTTTTGACTCGGTTTCGCACTCAGCTTCTTCAAACATAGGCCCTTCTCCCACACTAATTTTGATACTCTTTCCATCAATCGTAGTCCATTTCCAGGTTTTACGCCATTCGCACTCCATATTGGTATTACATGAGGTTGTGATTAACTTAGTAGGGTCGAAGTGGCTGTCTTGAAGTGCCATGACAAAAGGATCCGTCTAACTGGTGGGTTCTTGTTCGAAGAGTAATCCAAAAGCTTTATTATTTATGTTACGAATCCAATCTTCTGTCGATATTTTTAACGGGAGGGGAGGTGCCTTCTCATAAAAGTAACAGCCCTCGAATATCTCAAATCCGGGAACTATTTCTTTTGTCTTGTTCACAAAAAATGGTTATGGAAAGCCACAATAGGGAAAATAATCACCCTCTTTGACAAATTGCCCATTCAATGTGTGTGGATATGCACCTATCATATGGCTTGTAGGTTTGTTGTTTCTTTTAGTAGCTTTGTCCTTCATCCTTTTCGCCAATGCTTCTTTTATTTCTTGTTTTGAGGGCTGATATTCTAACCTAAAGAGGTTGTGCCTGATTCGGTTAAGTGAAGGGTCAGATGCCCTCTTAGGTGTCTTACCGAGTGTTGTCCCATGCATATAACCACAGTTTTTCATCAGCATGTTCACAGTACAGAATTGTGTTTCATCCTCTGTAACAGCAACCTCTTCGTTAATACCTCATAGGTCTACATCATCTTCACCATGGTTAATTTGTAAAACTGGATTGGTTGTGATTTCAGCTTTGGCAGGTGACGCATCTAGGGTGATTACTGATCCTTGAATGATCATTATAAATTTCTGATGCAGGGACGAAGATATTACATTAAGCTCATGAAGCCATGGCCTTCCCAAAAGAAGATTATATGAGGCAGGTATGTCAATGATGAGAAATGTGACTTTCTTTTCTAAGGGACCAGTGGTAATATCAGTTGTCAAGAACCCCAGTACTTCTCTACGTGTTTTGTCATATGTGCAAACAATCCAATTAGTCTTCTTAAAGTCCTTTTCTTCAAAGCCTAAAGCTTGGGCGGTTCGGAGTGGGCAGAGATTTACTGCCGATCCATTATCAACTAGTGAGAGGGGAACATATTTTTTGTTGCACAATGTAGTTAGGTGGAGTGCCTTATTGTGCTTTATCCCTTCTGGCAGTAAGTCTTTGTCATAAAATGTAATTACTGCCGCTTCTCTGTCCGTTGCCAAAAAACAAGCTAATTCAGCCGGAGTAGAGGGACACTCATACTTATTAATGCATTTAGAATAGCTTGTATGTGTTCCAGGGAGTTACATAATAAATCCCAAATTGTAATGCCAGCTTTTAATTTCTTAAACAGTTTAATAAAAGCATCGTCTTCCTGTGTACTTTTGTTTTCCTCTTCTTTTCTTTGCATAGCCTGAGATGGGCTTGCATCAGTAGGTTTATAGTGCCTACCCGAGCGAGCCAAATGTTGTACATTATTCTGGTCAGATTCATCATCAGTGTTGTCTTTGCTTTCATCATCTGCCCAGATATCATTAGACACACGTTCTTCATCACCCCAAATGTCAGGGGTCGTATCATCATCTTCCCATTCATCTTCCTCATCACTCGCCCATAAACCCATAACATCAGATATAAATTGAGTGGGGTAAATACAAACGTCGTCATTACCTGAAATGACCAGAACGTCTCTTAAAGGATTTTTATTATTATTTGGCTTTCGAGCTGCTTTGGGTAAAGGGATAGTGCGATTATCAATTAATTTTTGGATGGCATGCCTTAAGGTGAAGCAATAACCTGTATCATGCCCTTTACCTCTGTGATATTTGCAATATTCATTTTCCCTCCATTTCGGACCTTTAGTGGCTGGATCTGGAGTGGGTCCAATAGGTTTTATATATCCCTCCTTAGTTGATCAGTCGAGTGCACGTGACAAGGTCATTCCGAGGTCAGTGAACTCTCTCCTTGGTCTTTGTTCCAAAGTATTCACTGTATCTCCCTCTTTAGAAGTTGAAGCAAAAGATTTCTTGTCTTTGTTAAGGCATCATTTGGTCTGATTTTTGGCAGTAGACTCGGCAACGTCATCCTCTATTTTTATACCAATCTTGTTAAGCCGAGCAAAGGATTCAATGCCTGCATAACGCAGGTGTGATTTATAAGGTTCCCGTAGATTTTTCTCAAAAATGTCTACCTGCTCAGCTTCTGGTGGCCTTTCGATCATTTTTGCAGCTTTATTCCTCCATCGCGCCAAGATATCTGTAAAACCTTTTTTCTCAGTTTGTTTTGTGACTTCTAAATCACGTCAGGTGATCAATAAGTCTGCATTGCTGTAGTATTGTGTCAAAAATTCCATTTTTATGTCTTCTCAATTAGAGACACGTATAGGATCTAGGGAGAAAAACCAGCTCCTGGCTGCATCTTCTAGAGTGGAAGGGAAAATAGCTGGAAAAACTGATACATCCACCTTCTTCAAAGTCATTGCTTGTAAAAAACTCCTTATGTGGTGAGCTGGATGCTCTGTACCCTTGAATTTTAGTAGGTCAGCGGTCGAAAACTTGGGAGGCAGCTTTCCTCGCAGGTTTGGCATGTCACACTTAACATCTAGCATGTCATCATACTTTCGTTTAAATAAGCTTTTCCATGTCTTTCATATTTTTGGCTGCGTCATCATCGGTACCATCATCCTTGATCCTATCTTTAATAGATGCCAAACAGCTGGTCAAAACAGAGAGGGAATCCCTAAGGTCCTTCACTGAATCTTCAAGTGACATGGTTACAGGTGTTTGGGTTATAGAACTGAGGATGGAGAAGATGGAGATGCGTGAGTAACGACTACAATTTGTGGTATGCTTACTAGTCTTCCCGTACCACTCTCTCGTCCCCAAGCCGGAGTGACTACTAAGTTAGGGTATTGTTTACGCCTCCCTATCCTGGATCATGGCATCTTTAGCTTTTAGAAAACGGTTTTTATCTTTTTATTGCAAACTGGACTAGAATGGAGTAAAAAAAAAGTGAATGAAGATGCTGAACTTATAATGAAAATCTTATTTATCCAATGCTAGATGAAATCTAAATGCAAGCATCTAATTAATTTTTATTGACATGTTCAGGTACTATTCTGGACAGAAGGACTGACAGACGAACAGACGGACACAGAGACGGACATGCTCTTGCAAGGACAGATTGACTAACGGACTGACGCACGGAATGAATTGCGAAATAGCTAAATGCAAAACCTGGTAAGCAGATGAATGGGGTACTAATGTCCTACAATGCCTCCATAAGTGTAATGGTTCATGATGACATGAGACACAAACAAGCGTGGTTCATGATGACGACTTACCAATGACGCTATATGCTCTACATTTGAATGTAATGATGATACGAGACTCAATGTTGAAATATGCAAAAGAAAAGGAAAAAAAAGGGTGGTTTACAACCAATAGATGCTACATGCAGATGATGAATCTAAAAATCAAGTGTACATTCTGGATGTTTTATGTATCTGACGCTCATGGGCAAAAAACAACTAGTGCATATTTATCCTATTGTTTTCTCTTATTGGTTAACTAGTTATATGTAAAATTAAAATAGATGTCGAGAATATTTATTAAGCAGAACACACATCATAACATGACCTATGCAAAGGATCTACGGGCTCTATGGTTAGGTTTGTGGTTGGAAATTGAGTACTTACGACATTAAAATACCACAAGGGTATCTTTCGCTTTTGTGCTCACCCAGTCGAATGGACCAAGCGAGTTGTCAAAACAAGACGTCATGAGGTGTAAAAATACGTGTAAGGCCTAGTCGGTCAAATGGACCTTCTAAGTATGCAACCTACTTTACCGAGGGTAAATTAGGGTAGCTTAGAATGACGTAATATTGGCTTATAGGGAGCCTACACCTCTTTTGTCTACAAAGTAAAGAAGAAACAACATACTTAGGGGGCATTTGGTTAGAGAAAAGGAATGGGAAAGGAAATCAGAAAGGGTAAGATAGGAAAAGGTAAGGGATTACCTAAAACTTAATTTGTTGTTTGGTTACATCAAGAAAGGGAAATAATGGTCCACCCAGTCACATTCCTGCCACTAACTGACGGGCTGAAAGTCGTATGCCTATCAAATGTAAATTTATAATCACTTACTTACTAAACTAATAAAACAGTAATATAGTGAAAGTAAGGGTCGAACCCACAAGGAAGGTCTAAATTAATTAAAGTGTCTAAAAGTATAG
>JAOWBH010153308.1:0-11956 GCA_028566215.1 Silene coronaria | reverse complement strand
ATAAGATAATTAAACACATGACTTATAAACATTTGTGGGACAAATGTCAAAAATCAAAATGGACCAAAACTACCATTGTGGCCGGTTTTGGAAGGAGTATTATACACTCCTTATTTAGTCCATTTATTTGGATATGTCATATGATGAACATATTCCTTTTTGTCATGTGATCATAATCCCACTTATACACTCTACCAACATATTATATGGATAAAAATGAAAGCAAAATGTGGACATTTATGGGCCATTGTGGCCGGCCCCTAGGGGTATAAAAAGAGCATTTTATTGCTCATTTTATTCATTCCATCATTTGATATACATTTTGCTTATTTCTCCATTCCATTCCTTCCTCTCTAAAACCTCTCTTAAACTTAATATTCATCAAGTATTACTAAGAGTAGTAATATTAAATAATAATATTAAGTAAGGCATTATTTATATTATCTAGTTAATAATATAAATAATTATTTGGGAAAGTCTTGGGTGCAATTTAAAGGAGGTATTCTACTTTGAATACTAGGAGGATCATCCAAATTTATATAAGCTCAAGAACAAAGTTAGTAGGTGACTAACTTTGTGCCCAAAATTCCGTTTCACCAATGTAAGAAAATCGTTTTCTTCTTAAAAATATTTATTTTAGTCGTGCATGCACTAGATCACATAATACATAATTAATGAGTTAATTTGTTTACTAATTAGAAAGTCTAATTAGAGGTTTAAGAAACCAACACTAACGCACTATGTGTGTTCATGGATCTTATGAACCGGGTCTTTAGTTAGTACCTGGATCGATTTGTGGTGGTTTTCATTGTTGATATCTTGGTCTACTCGAAGAATAAGAAGGGGGATGCAGAGCATTTGAAGATTGTTTTGCAGACTCTGCGAGATAACCAGCTTTATGCCAAGTTATCGAAGTGTGAGTTTTGACTAAAGAAAGTGGCTTTTCTGAGCCGTTTTAAATTGGACAGCACCGAAGAATGTAGCTGAAGTTCAGAATTTCCTGGGTTTGGCAGGCTATTATCGACGGTTCATAAAAGACTTTTCTAAGATCACAAGACCGATGAAAGCTATGATGAGGAAAGATACCAAGTTTCGCTGGGTGAGAATTGTGAGCAAGCGCTCTAAACCTTAAAGGAGCGTTTGACTTCGGCTCTTATCTTAGCTTTGGCGGAGGGGAGTGAGAATTTTGAGGTATATACTAATGCCTCAAAGTGTAGGCTGGGTTGTGTACTTATGCAGAATGAAAGGGTGATCACCTATGCTTCGAGACAGCTAAAGTCGCACAAGAGAGTTATCCTACTCATGATTTGGAGTTGGGCGCCATTGTCTTTGCTTTGAAGATTTGGAGATACTAATTATATGAAGCGATCTTTAAGGTGTCTTCGGATCATAGGATCTTGAAATATGTTTTCATTCAGCGAGAGTTGAATATGCGCCAGCAGAGGTGGATGGAGTTGATGGGTGATTATAACATGGAGGTCATCTATAACAGGGGGAAGACGACTGTAGTAGTTGATGCATTGAGTAGGAAGAGTATACACTCCTTTTGTACCGCAATGTCACTGATGAGACTGAAATAGAAGTGAGAAATATGGGCATATGCATGATCCGGAAGGGGGATACTATTAGTGACTTGACCGTGAAGCCTGAGCTTTACGATGAGATTCGGATGAAGCAACTAGATGACCCAAAGATTAGGGAGTGGAAAGGGATGGTGGAAAAGGGCACTACTTCGAGATTTACCATTCATACAGACGAGAGTTTTTGGTTCGATGATCGGTGGTGTGTACCCAATGATGGCGAACTGAAGAAGGTGATTATGACCGATGCTCATTGTACTTCGTATTCCATCCATCCGGGTGGAGACAAGTTGAACAAATATTTGAAGAAGACCTTTTGTTGGCCGGGGATGAAGAAATAGGTGTCAGATTTTGTGGCTCGATGTTTGACTTGTCAAAGAGTCAAATGGGAGCAGCGGCGACCGCAAGGTAAGATTCCGTCATTGGATGTACCAATTTAGAAATGGGAGTCGATTTCGATGGACTTCATTATTGGGTTGCCGAGATCGTCGAAGGGCAACTATATAATATGGGTGATCGTTGATCTGTTGACCAAGTCAGCTCATTTTCTTTCGATGAAATATACTTGGAGTAAGATCGAGTTGGCACTGGCATATAGGAAGAATGTGGTGAAACTTCATGGTGTCCCATAAGATATTGTTTCGGACCGAGATGCAAGATTTTTTTCTCGATTCTGGCGCGAGTTGCGGGAGTTGATGGGAACTACATTGAAAATGAGTACGACATTTCATCCCTCTACAGATGGTCAGACAGAGCGGGCAATTAAGACTTTAGAGGACATGATGAGAGATTGTGTGATAGAGTTCGGAGGTTCTTGGGAGGATCGCCTCGATTTGATCGAGTTCTCTTATAATAACAGCTATCACACGAGTATTGGTATGACGCCATTCGAGGCCTTGTATGGGAGAAAATGTAGGAGCCCCGTGTGTTGGGATAATAGTTCTGTATCTATGGTTTTAGGACCTGAGATGGTGCAGGATATGATTGAGCAGGTACATTTGATTCAACTGAAAATGAAAGCAGCACAGGATCGACAAACGAGCTATGCGGACTTACATCGTCGTGACATTGAGTTCCAAGTTGGTGATAAGGTACTTTTGAGAGTGTCACCTATGCGTGGCGTGATGCGATTTGGCAAGAGGGAAAAGTTAAGTCAGGAAATTATCAGCCCGTATGAGATTTTGTACAGAGTTGGAGAAGTGCGTTACCTTATAGCACTTCCACCTGCGCTTGACGGAGTTCATAATGTATTTCCTGTATCTCAACTGAGGAAGTATGTCTGCGATCCGACACATGTGCTAGAGGCTGAGACGATCGAGTTAGATGATGCACTTACCTATGTTGAGGTACCTAAGGAGATCTTGGACCGAAAGATACGCAAGACTAGGAATGGTGAAACTATGTTGGTTAAAGTGTTGTGGACAAATCATAACATGGAAGTGGCCACGTGGCAGACAGAGGATACTATGAAGGAAAGTTACCCATATCTTTTTAATCAGGTATGTTTGGTTACGAGGACATAACCTTGTTTCTTTAGGGGGGTAGGAGATGATCGCAAGGGATTTTGGGGTTAATTTTAAGTAATTATTGAGTTATATTCGTCATTTGCGGCTAAGTGTTGGAATTTTTTGGTCGGTGTAGTATTGGTTAGATTGGTTTGCATGTGAACTTCGAGGACGAAGTTCGTTCTTAAGGGGGAAAGACTGTAATAGTCCGTTTTTCTGTGTCTGTGTACTCGGTCGAGTAGGGTGCACTCGACTGAGTACAGTGTTGGGGCAGTCTTAGTTGGATACTAAAGTGTGTGCACTCGGATGAGTTCTTAATGCACTCGACCGAGTGGGCCGCACTCGATCAATTGTCGGGGGTACTTGACCGAGTGCCGGTTTATTTAGCAGAATCCGAGCGATTTGATAAAGAGTGATTAAGGGATTAATATAAATAAGTTTAGTCGGCATTTATCATTTTATAACCCTAAAATCATTTTATATTCGTCCCATTATCACTTTAATCACCCCTTAAGCAAGGATTAGCATTCGGTGTCGGGATTTCACCTATTGTGCGTCGATCGTATTATAAGTTTTGATCTCTATTATTAAGTTATGATGTCTTAACCCTAATTAGGTTGAATTAGGGGTTTGATGATTTGATTATGTAGTAATGTCAGATTATTATTGTTTTAGTTGGTGATTTTGTAGAAGAGCCTTTTTAGCTCCTCATTGTGTGATTGATCGGATTGCTAACAAGGTAAGGTTTCCCTACTCAGTACTATTGTTATTATTAGATTGTATGGCCTAATCACTGTGATGATGTGCCGTTGATAATGATGAGATGATATGGTATTGTGACTGTGATTGTGATTGTCATTGTGATTGTGAGGCCATTGTTGGGAGATGGACTTCACCCATATGAATCGCCCCTTGTGCATTACAATGGGGATGTGCATATTAAGGATCTAGGTTCGCTCGTTGCGATGAGCGGGGATTTTGGTGGCTAGGCTGCGGTCTCCCACTGGCGGCGCGGATTACCCGTTGCGATGGGTAATACATATGGTTGGATCTTTGAGTTGGAGGTTAATTGAGATGGTTGATATTGTTTTGTTTGTGTTATTTCTATCAATTGAGATTGTTGTTGCGATGTAGTGACCGTGGTGGCTGTGTTTGTTTCTTTGTTCTGATGGGATCCTTTAGATGTTGTCAGGCGAATGATGAGCAGTGTCTTTAGCAGGTGATTATGTTTGAGCATTGCATGTGACGTGGATGAGGAATCACCTGGTCGAGTCATTTGATTAGCTTCCGCTGAGATTACAGTTTTATGTTCAGATGTTGCACTATTTATTTTGGATTATTTGGTATTTGGATACTTTGTGTAATCCATTAAGATTTATGCTATTTTAATAAATGTTCTTTGATAGTCCATTGATATAACTATCTCGGGTAACCGAGACTGTGACACCCTTGGTTATTAGCGATGGCCTTGCTAAAGGCTCCTTGGCAGGTGCGGGTGTTACAGGTACGGTGACCATGGAGTGCACCATGGTGATATGAGCACAGTGACCAGGGATTTATACCATACCTACTACGTGAGTTGACGGTTGACTCGTATGAGACGAGAGAACGGACACTCTATTGTCTGTGATTTATGTATATCTTGTTGTTTAAGGTAATTCATATATTTATTATTGCTATTTAATTGTCTTACTCAACCTTTGGTTGACTTGAGCTATGTTTTGTGTCAAAAATGTCGCCTTCTTCAATTAAGGTGTCCTGTTATGATCTATTCAATAATTTAGGATTGAATGGGGAGCAGTTAAGAAATCAGATACATATTAGTAGTTGTTGTTGTTGTTGTTGTTGTTGTTGTTGTTGTTGTGCTGAGGGTTTGGACGTGTGATGCCGAGTTCCCAGAGTCTAGGGACAACGTTTCATATAATGTATTTTCAGACATTGTTATTTAATAAGTTCAGTTGTAACCATATCAGTTGGTTTGAGACTTATATTTATTCAGTTTGAGATAGTCTTTCATAATATATGTAAATTACTTTTAAAGTACCATTTGTGTTTTTTCATTTGATATTCATTACCTCGGGTAACCGAGATGGTAACTGTCTCATTTAGTCGGGAATGTCTTGCTAAAGGCTTATGCCTAAATGGGGGTGTTACATTGTGTGCATATGTTTAGGACGACATTAGTCTATAGAATAGTCGAGTCAATTTATAGACTATTTTGTTGGTTTGGGCGATTTTAGTCTATAGAGTAGTTGAGTTTGTCGATCGACTATTTTTTGTTGGCTGAGTGGTTATAGTCGATCACTATCTGGACCAGTCGATCGACTATTATGGAAACTGCAATGATTTGGGAGACGTTCTAAAATTGCATTATTGCCCTCTCAATCTTGAACCGGTCACAGCGTGGTAGAGTAGGGTAGAGTGTATGATACTTGATATGTGATGTGGTTTTTGAATATGTATGTTGAACAAGCTTGAGAAGATGGATTCGTATGGGTAATGATGGCCAAGTTTATGCATATGGATAATAGTGTGATAGGTTTTGTGAATTGTAATGTAGAATATTAGCTTGAAATAGAGCAATAAGTGCTATGAATGTGATGATTATGTTTATAAATGTTATTATATGCCGTAGCCATGTGGTTATTTTATAATTATGCGATTAGATACATGCGGAGTAGGGTTACTTATTTTGGTGGTTTCGGGGCATGTGTAAAGGTTATGAAGTGTGACTCGGTGGGATGTCGTCGAGGGCTCAGCCGAGTAAGGGGCACTCGACCGAGTGACCCTCGACACTCGACCGGGTAGTGTAATTGAAGAATAGGAGATGATCCCTGGAAGGGAGGCTCTCGGACGAGTACCCCTCCGTACTCGACCGAGTGCACCTGGAGGCAGCTTTGGTTTGCTTGCTTGAATTATGGGTTGTGTGCTTATGTGTGCCGTGTTATTGAAGATAAGATGTCGCGAAAGAAAGGTTCAAGTTCGTTAAGGGTTGCTAATATATCGGATGAAGATGTGGAGTGTTTGATTAAGCAAAATGAGGTGCTCACGAAGCCTCTCAAGAATATGGAGAGGGGGAAAGAAATGGTGATTGTTGAATCTGCCATTAGTAACGCTATGGCCCGTCACTGCCTCACAAAGTATGAGCGAACCAGAGCACCAAATTTGCTTTATAGTTGGATAAGAGAGATGGAGTAACTGCTTGAGGTTGTTAATTGTCCGAATAAGCTAAAGGTGGACCAAGCCGCTTTCTATTTGAGTGGTTAAGTGGGATTATGTTGGTATCGTGACTGAGGAGAAATGAAGGAGTACTTTAAGGAGGTCGGAGAGCCCCATACCCTTTGTGTAAGCTTCAAAAGAGTTTGTAGCTTTGTCATGAATATGACATGACCGTCTAAGATTACTATGTCAAGTATAATGAGTTCCTTACTTATGTGGAGGATTTGAAATTGAGCCAAAAAATTCTTGCCGTTCGCTTTAAGAAGGGGTACGGTTGACCTTAAAGATTATTGAGAGATTGCCGACGTTTAGGCTAAGTGACTTGAAAGAAGTTTATGTTAGAGCCGGTCATGCGGAGAGATTGATGATTATGGCCTAGGAAGATAGGGAGAAGGTAAGTGATAAGAGCAAGGCCAAGAGTGAAGGTGGTGGCCAAGCTAATTTCAAGAGGGCTAACTACACCCAAGCTAGGTCATATTCCGGAGGGTCTCACTATGGTGGAAGTGCAAGACAAGGTGGGAATGTGGGTCGAGCCTCAAGTGAAGAAAGAGGAACTCAATGTTACAATTGTGGTAGAGTGTGCCGCGAGTGGTATGAGTGCATGAGTGTCATAAGAGGCGCACAAAGAAGGTTTAGCCATTGAAGTTCTTACAAAGCCCCATTCTGTTGCATGGCTAGTAATCGTACTACCGGTACTTGGAGTTTAATACCCAGTATTATTGAAGTGATTTAGAATGCTAATTGGGGATTAATGAATGGACTCTTAGACTTAATAAGAACCTTAATGATCTTATATAGGAGTAGAATGATAAACCGAGCAAGAATTTAGTGGACCGAGTGAGTTTTACTCGGTCAAGTGAAGAGTCACTCGGCCAAGTGGCCTGTACTCGGTTGAGTGAAAAGTCACTCGGCCGAGTGAGCGCGTTTCAGCTCCGCGTTTAAGGGATAAGATCTTTATTCAGCAAACCATATCCCATTTTCTTCTCTCTCCTCAAATCTAAACACTCTCCCCTCTCTCTAAAATACTCCTAAACACACCCCTTTGGTTTCTAAGCAAGGATTTGAAGTTTTGTTCACCTTATTCTATCTCCCTTCCACATTGTAAGTAAGATCTCCTATCTTGTTAACCCTAGCTTTTGGGTTTTTTTTACATACTTAATTAATTAGTGATTTTAGTTTTATAAATGGGTAATTAGTGAGTAATATTGAGGGGTTTTGGTTGGTATAATAGTATAGGATGTATTATAATAGTTGTTATGCGATTATTGTAGGATGAGACGGAATCAGGTCAAATTTGAATAACGTGTTGGAGTATGCAAAAAGATAGGTTAATCCTACTCGATTTCAATATTAGAGATGTATATGTTTGATGTTTATGCCTAATTAGTCTCACATGAGTAAAATAGTTGCATTATACCATGTCTAGCCTTAATTATGTCATTAAAGAGAGGTAATTGGGATGTTGGGTACATTATAACATGATTATGGGATCGGGGTACTTGAT
Source organism: Silene coronaria (assembly GCA_028566215.1). Taxonomy (NCBI): domain Eukaryota; kingdom Viridiplantae; phylum Streptophyta; class Magnoliopsida; order Caryophyllales; family Caryophyllaceae; genus Silene; species Silene coronaria. The sequence goes on along the minus strand of JAOWBH010153308.1, from coordinate 4,148 downwards.
TTCATGTTGTGAGCATAATTGGTTCATGGTACCATGTTTGGTATTTGATGTTTGATATCAAATGGTGGAAATTGCATGATAACACGAGATTCAAGATTTATGAGAAGGTTTATTTGTTGGCATGATGTATTGTATGTTATATTGTATTTGTAATTGTGGAGGTCGGGGGAGGTGTTGTGGTTGTGTGATGGTTGTTGAGGAGACGTAAGACGGTTGGAAGACTGTCTTACCCTTGAGGTGTCTATTGGGGCTTCACACCCCAATATGGATGTGCACATTAATGGCTTGAGTATGGAGATGAGTCGCAACATAAGGCGGGGGTCCGGTTAGAGCCAGGCTCTGTAACACGGATGCGTCCCGAGTGCCTTTCTGACTGCTGTCCGGGTTGTTTGGTAGTCGGTGTTGCAGTGCCGTCATCGGGTTGTGAGTATCGTAGGCGTGTCCTTGATACCGGGTTAGTTGTGGAGTGGAGAAGTGGTACCTCATGTTTGTTCAACATGTTGCATCGTAATTTCATAATATATAATGTTCGTATTCTTTCATACTTTATTGTTATATTAAAACTGACGTTTGTGGCTTTGTGTAATTGTCACCTATTTCCGGGGTGGCCTGCTTTGATCCATATGATATTTTCGATCATATGGGTGTAGATTATTTTACATGTTGTTTATGGCGTGATCAGGATTTGGGCCGCGCTACAAGTTGGAGTCGACATACTTAGATTTGGTAGATTACGTAGACATAATAGCTTAGTTGTATTTTATATTCATGACGTTTGAAATCATTAAATTGTATTTATTAATAAAATGCTCTTGGAATTGAAGTATTGAAACACTACCTCGCGCAACCGAGATGGTGACACCTTTAATTACCTTGGCCGAGTAAATGAGGGTGTTACATGGAGCACCTAGGAACCCGAATTTCAGCAATGGTAGTGTATCTCGTGGTCGTTTCTGTAACACCCCCAATTACCCGGCAAATTTAATTAAAGGCGTTACCATCTCTGTTTTCCGTGGTAGTGTTTCAAAACCACAATTAAGAACATTTTATTAATATATACATGTTTAGTGAATTACAAAACTAAATTAATGAATATAAAATACAATTCGTCTGAGCCTCTATCAACTACCTAATGACTAGGTACTCGACTCCAAATCTGTAGCGCAGCCTGAATCCCGATCAATGCAATATAGAAACCAGTAAATCAAACTGCTCCCAATATGATCGGAAACATCATATAGATCAATGAAGGCCACCCCGAAAATAGGTGACAATTTAAACAAAACCACAAACGTCAGTTTCAATAATATAATCAATTACGAAAGACAATTAACATGAGTATGAAAAGAAATTATGAATGCGTCAATACAAGGCTCCAAACCTCCACTCCATAACCAACACCGGTACCAGAGACACACCCACGGTACCCACAACCTGGTGACGGCACAACAACACCGACCACCAAAACAATCGGACCGCAATTCAAAAAGGTACTCGAGTCACACCTGTGGTACTGACCCCGGGAGCTAACTGGACCCCTGCCCGACGTTGCGACGCATCGCAAGTCTCTCCGTCCTCAAGTCATTAATGTCCACATTCCTATTGGGGTGGGAAACCCCAACAGGCGACCCAAGCGTAAAATGGTCTCTCGAACTGCGTTACGTCTCCTCAACAACCGTATACCACATTACACCCACCAACACCCAACACAAACATAATAACACAATATGCAACCATATGCTAAACATGTAATCCGTCTCATGAATCATAAATTTCATAGTGACAATACATATCTTTCAAAATATGAAACCACATCGATTATTCAACATCATACCATGCTCCGATTATACCAATTACATGAGACTAAGCCACCAATCCCATAAACATTTTATAATACACCCAACATAACATTTACCCCTTTTTATGATACAATTACTACTAAGCATGTTATAATCCATATACCATTATCATGTGAGACTAATTAAAACGTAAGCAACAATACATATAATATCCATATTATTGAAATCGAGTAGGATAACCTACCTTTTAGCATACTACATAACCTACTTGAACCCAACACGATTTAGTCTCATAAAACAGTCTCATCCTACAATAATCACATAGGGTTTGAACAAAAGAGAGAGATGGTAGATCTTGACTTACAAGGTTAAAGCAAGAAGAAGATAGGGTGAATCATCTTCAATCAAAGCCTACTCGGCCGAGTACCCTTACTCGGTCAAGTGTCTAGTCCACTCGACCGAGTGCCACCCACTTAGTCGAGTACTCATGTGCTCGGCCGAGTGCATTCTACTCGGTCCACTGTCCTCTAAATCGGTCCAGTGTTCTACTTCCTTATAAGATCATTAAGGTTCTAGTTAAGTCTAGGCGTCGACTAACTAATCCTAAACGGTCCTTAAACCATCTTAATAGTACCAGGTATTTCATTCTTCCCTTCTTAAAATGAATTTCGTCCTCGAAATTCATTTTACTCTATCTCTTGGCAATCACTCATCCCACGGTCTCATTACTGATGCTCAATCACTCTCTTACCAAGTCTACACTCACTATACTCAACATATACGTCCCAAGTCTCTTTTTTCGCACTCATCACTAATCCTCATACTCTTTATTCCGTACTTTCTCTCCTAAAATTCCCAAAATATTACATCCAAAGAGATCTTCGCCCCGAAGTTTGAACAGCTTCACCAAGCTAAATCGTACTATGCATACTATCGATATCCGAAAGAAAATAAAATTCTAGAATTTCTACTCTATGCACACCAATAATAGTCTCACCACCCATTTCCCATATGATTAATGCTCGTATTAACATGCTACCCACATCTAATTATTCCTATTATTACCCTTATGTACTTGTGCACAATGGAAATTAGCCACGCGATGTTTTTATTTCAAAAAATATTTTTCCTTTTGAAAGAGTCGCCATTAAATTTTTAGGTGAAATTTAAAAACTAATTTTGTAGAGATTTTGAATTTGTGTGAGATTACGTGTTAGGAATTTAAATTAATTTCATTAAAAGAACACCCAACCCCGCCCGTTGCAATAACGGTCTTTACTAAGCAAAACGATGGCTATTTGGAAATGTACCACATGCGAAAATGTTATCATCGAATTAAACCCTAACATGTGAATTTCATTCTATGTCATTTAATGCAAACAACTTCGTCGAAGTGATTTAGCATGTGAGTTCATTTAAATAAACTTATTAAACAAACAAAGAGAGGATAAAGATGTTCTTACCCTTAGCATAAGATAGATTAACAAATGGTTAATGTTAGCATATAACACAAATAAAACACAATATATACATAAACAAAATCAAAACATAAACAAATTAAACATACGAAATAAAAATGCAAATTAGACAAATTTACATGTTACATATTTAATTACATAATTTCCGGAATTAAAATTACAATAAAAACAAACAATATATAACAAATAAAGACACAAATACGAAAACAAATAAACCCATGCAGTGCACGGGTCAGCCGTCCTCCACTGGACCAGAAAAGACCGTGCACTGCACGAATTCGACAAATTGAATTATATTTACATTATTAATTCAAAACATGCAAAATAAATGAAGAAATTATACAAAATAAAATTATAAAAACTCTAAACAATAAAAATAGAGAACAAATACAAAAATAAAATAAATTATTTACAAATAAGATTAAATTGCATTCTAATTAATCGATAAATCCTCATACATGTTAAAAATTACAAAAACAAACGAAGCATGGCAAGCAAAGCAAGAATTTTATTCCACTCACTCTACACATCAAAATTTCATCTTGATTATCAAAACCATCGTCTTACAACAACCATACTTATTAATTAAGATTATTATTTCATAATCTAAATCAAATCATGCGATAAACAAATATACATGCGAATTTCATTCAGACAATTAACGATTATTCTAATCTCATTCTAATTAATCAAGATTTTATCTTTAACAAATTAACATGATCTATTTCATAGATCTATCATATAATCGAACGAATTAAACAATATTCATGCTTAATTAACGAATAACCATACAACATATGAGCAATGCAAACAAATCGATTCTAAATTATATCAAAATACAAATCCACACAAACAAAGGTCATCCATCGAC
>JAOWBH010153307.1:0-20706 GCA_028566215.1 Silene coronaria | reverse complement strand
TCCTAAACAATTCTGTGAAGCATCAATAAAAACTTAGAAGTTCTCACACCCTTCAGGTAAAGCTAGGATATGAGTTGTAGTCAAACACTCCTTTAAGATTTGGAACGCTTTTTCACAACTCTCATCCCACTTTAATTGCAATACTCTGAGTTGGAGTATGATAAGAATTCCCTTGATATGGGCTCCAGAACCCTCCTCCTCCATGGCTTCGGCATTCAAATTTCTTATGGCCTAGTTCACCACAGTTATAGCATTGTGTTCCCGAACCCTCCCTCATAATACGGCCTCCACCTTCTCCATATTTTGATCCTCCACCATATCACGACCCTCCACAATATGACTTTAATTTAGTATAGTTACCCTGCTTACTACTTGACTGGCCAACCTCGCCATCTGACTTTCTTTTCTCACTTCCTTTCTCTTTTGCATCTTTAGTTATATTGAGTAACCTTTCCTCGTGCCCAGCTCTCGCATAGACCTCCTTCAAATGAGTGAGCACCCCTGCAGGTAGTCTTTCCAAAATCTTAAGCGCCAAAACCTTCTCAAAACGAACCGCCAGAATTTGTTGACTCAAATTAAGCTCTTCCACTTATGTGGACAACTCTTTGAACTTGGCGTAATAATTCGCCACGGTCATGTCATACGTCATGGTGAAACTGTCGAACTCAGCTCTTAACTGACTTCGGATGTGTTCAGGAATAAACTCATCTCACACTTCTCTTTTAAAAGCAGCCCAAGAGATAGCTGGTTCCCCCTGCACCTTATAGTACTCTCTCATTACTCCATGTTCTCTGTACCACCATAATCGAGCTTGATCCCTCAAGGAAGAAACCTACCTGTTTACCTTCGGGTCATCCGGACAGTTTACCATCTCGAACACATTTTCCATTTCCTTGCTCCAGTTGTCAAGCAGATTCGTAACGTCGGTTCCCTCGTACTTGGCGGGATGATGGTGAGCGATAGCATTGCTGATAATGGATGCATTCATTACGGCCTCTTTCCCCACATTCTTGAGGGCTTCGGTTAACGCCTCATTCATCTCAATCAACCGTTCGATTTCTTCTTCGAACATGTTGAAAGCCCTCAAGACCAGTTCTCTTCTGGAAGGCATATCGATCTTCATTGACAACATCAAACGTAAGAACATAGCCCACCGTGGAAACAGAAATACGTCTACCACACAGACCACTCAATCGGGTGCTAACAGCCCACTTGACTGAGTACCGCACACTCAATCGAGTACCTAACTTACACGGCTGGGTGCCTCACTTCCAGGGACTAATAAGATCCACATAATCAACACTCGGTCGAGTGGCAGTGACGCTCGGCCGAGTATCCCATACTTGACCGGGTACGCTGCTCTCACTCGATCGAGTCATGCAATTGTTTTCCCTAACACGTACCCCGACGCCATATATCAGTTACGACATCATATATAGCATGCTCCTCGGTGCATAAATCATAACGAATCGGCATCACGAACATCATAATACAATAAACATGTAAAACCCATAATCATTTACAACTCCTCCAATCTCATACTCATATTTGTCACATTATACCACACATCTAATTCATCCACATAGTCATCACATTATACAACTTTCACATCATAGCATCATCTAGCATACACTCTACCCTACTCATATACTTCCCGTAGTGACCGGCTCAAAATCGTTAGGGCCACGGTGTGATTTAGGGACGTCTCCCCAATTCTAGCAAAATTGGCTCCTAACAACCTCAACCCAAGTTCATTTTAATGACAAGCCAACATTCATTTTGATTCAATGGTTTAGGTTTCAAGATCGTAGCTCTGATACCACTTTGTAACACCCTCATTTACCGAGTAGCCTTTAGCAAGATCTTTCCCTAATAAATAAGGGTGTTACAATCTCAGTTACCCGAGTTAGTACATATCAAATGGACCATAAAGAAACATTTATTAAAGTTGCTTATAAAAGGTGAAAAGTAATACGATTACAACCTAATAACCAAATCCAAAATACAACTGAATAAACCAAAACAACGTGTAGACTATGTCATCTAGACTCAGCGGAAGGTACGAATAGTGAAACTCTTGACCGATTCCCAATCAACCCCGCAGCAGGCCAAGCAATCAATACCTGCTAGATTGCACTACTCCTCATTTGTCTGAAATATCAAATGGATAACCACAGTTTTCAAAACATACAAGCTTAGTACGATTAAACAATGATTCATAAGTATAACAACGAAATCACATTCAATCATACAAACATCCGTACTAGATCAATCTTCCAACTCTGCAACTCCCTCGTAACCAGTGTCTGAACCTGAGCTCAGAACACTAACTGACACTCATCGCCGAGTAACCAATCTCTGCCAATATTAGACCGCATCACTGAACATCAAAATTCCCATTCACCGCAGCGAGTGTTCCCAAATCCTTAATATGCATATATCCTCCTTGTGACGGGAGTCACGAGGAGCGATAAAGGGATGAAGTCAATCTCCCGACATTGCTTTATAATCACTATCTCAACATCATCACAATAACCACAGCAGAATCAAACATAAATCATCATATAACAAATATAACCATTTTCTCACAAGTAACCATATAATCATACTGAGTAGGGAAACCCTACCTTGATAGCAAATTTCGCGATAAACAAAAGACACTAGAAATTCTCCTCTACGAAGTCGAATAACAATTTCCCCCAAAACTATAATTAGGGTTTAGTTCTAACGATTATCATAAAGAAAAGAGATCAAAACTTACTAACGTGATTGACCCGATGAACGATAGAACTCCATATCCAAAGACCAATTTGCCAAAATGCTTAGAGGGTGATTAGGGAAAGTTTTAGAAATGTTTAAGATGAAAATGACATTTTAGATATATTAATACGAATTATAAAACCTCCCATAATCACCTCAACCTAAACCGCAGAAAATAATACCCACGACCGGCTACTCGGTCGAGTGCTCCAACTCACTCGGCCGAGTAGCACCTACTCGGTCGAGTGACCTTCGTACTCGACCGAGCGACTCTAAAACGAACTCTGACTCATCTACAACTCATACTCGGTCAAACACACTCGGCCTAATAAGACCTACTCGGTCGAGTGTCCTCTCTTAGAAATACAGGGTATTACAGTTTTTTTTCAAAAAAAATTCAGCAGCAATAAACATCTAGACTCACTAATTCCCTCCCCCAAGCTAGAGCAACGCATTGTCATCGGTTTGTAAAATGTGTTTAAGCGCAAAAAACACAAAGAAAGACAAACAAAAACCAACAATGGAAAGTGGAATGACTCATACGAAAATAAATGAAGGAGATAAGTCATATAACCGCGTAGAAGTTCCCCCAAGCTAGCTTGAAATGGGAGCAATCCAATACATATACCAATATACCTGCATTAGAAAAGCAGCTACAATTCTAAAGATAACTAAATTGTCTTAACTATTACAGCCAATACCAAATTATCCAAAAACTAATAAATGGTCGAACAATAATATAAAAATGTCTCAAAACTCCAACTAAACAGGAGTTGCCTCCCGACAGGCGCTGATTTATAGTCTCACTAGACTTCCAATTTCCACCACTTTATCAATCAACCTTTGTCATTGAGCTTATCAACATCCAAACTCCCTTTTATTGCCTTCTTCACATTTTCCATCCAAGCCAAGCTTTTCCAAGAATAGCCCCTTCTAGCACTCTTAGCATTAGTGCACTTAGCATCCTCACCTACAAAACAATCAACTACATGTCCCTCCAAGGGATCCGTCAGTAAGGATCGAGGTCTAGAAGAAGCGTTAGAAGAGTCAACAACATTAAGTGCAAAACAAGACTCTTCTAACATTAGGACTTCTAATGGTGGCATTCTTACAAAAGGCCACCTTATCATTGTCCACCTCCAATGTCAACTTTCGATTCTTGACATCAATTACCACGTCCCGGTGTGCAATAATGGCTTACCCAAAATAATTGGGATTTGAGAATCCTCAGCCATGTCAAGAACTAAGAAATCAACGGGGATGATAGACTTACCAACTTTTAGGAAATATCTTCTAAAAAAACCCAAAGGTCGTTTTAGAGAACGGCCCGTCATTTGCAAGGTAATATTCGTGCATTTCAAAGCACCAATGTTAAGTTTTTTACAGATGTAGAAGGGCATGATACTTACACTAGTACCTAGGTTGCAAAAGGCCTGATCATGTATGTGTCAATAGTGCAAGGAATGGAGGAGCTAGCGGGATCCTTAAGTTTAGGTGGAGACTTATTTTGCAAGAGTGCACTAGACTCTTCGGTGAAACCTCATTAAAGGATCGCTTCTTAGTGAAGATTTCTTTCATAAATTTTGAATACAAAGGGACTTGGGAAAGCAAGTCAATGAAAGGAACGATTACATGTAAATTCTTCACAACATCCAAGAACTTCCCAAATTTGCTTTCATCCTTCTTCTTGGATAATCGGTGGGGAAACGACACTTGAATCATAATCGGAGACTCGGGCTCCTTCACCTTGGCAATGGGGATCTCATCATCAACATCTTCAACAATGGGCTCGTCACTAGCCTTCTTCTTAGCACCTCCCCCAAACTTAGACCCTTCGTTCACCACCTCATCATCCATGGTCATAGATGGCTCATCATAATGTGTATCTTTCCTCAAATGGATGGCATTAAGGGTGTCATGAGTAGGCTTCTCATCTTGAGTTGGTAATTAGCCTTGTTGTCTTTGAGCATTAGATGGGGCAAGTTTTGAGTTTCTAAGATTTTGATGGCAGTAACTTTAGCTTGATCACTCCTTAGCATTTGGGTCATCACGTTCTCTTGAGTTTTAGCCAATTGTAGTATAATAACTTCAAGTTTTAGCCAATGGCATGGAAGCTTGGATAATTTTGGTGGCCTCAGGAAATCGTAGTGTTGACTTTTGGCCTCGACATTTACTAGAAGCATCAACACTACTTAGTCACCTCGTTGAGAATTGTAGGATTGGGATTGGGATTGGGATTGGGGTTGGAGAACTTCTTGTTGTTGGATTGGAGATTTGAAGGCCATTAAATGGTCTTTGTTGTGGCACAAGCATGAGTATTCTCAAATAGTTATGTCAGTCATCTTTGTGTCTAGTTTGGATGGCTCCCTGGTGTGTGAGTATTTTTGCAAATTTTAATTTCATTTCTAAATGAAATAACAAGATAATTTTTTATTATTTTGTTAAAATGAAAAAAAAATAAAAAATAAAAAATAAAAATGAACTAGACTTTTGGCCTCGACATTTACTAGAAGCATCAACACTACGATTTCCTGAGGCCACCAAAATTATCCAAGCTTCCATGCCATTGATTTCTGCAAACAAGCCTGCCTCGTCGTCTTTCATGAATTTTTGTATTGACATTAGAAAATTTACAACTCTCATATTATTTCCACTTTATATAGAACAACTTTGCCATATCTATATATACAAAACAAAAACTGTGGTTTCAATAGCCTATATTACAGTATGTTAACACAATATCGTGGAGTATTATGTAAAGCGTCCCTGCTCTACAAAAATGGGCAGCCCACCGGACGGGCCATGAATTACATAGGCTACTCGAACAAATCGATTCTCAAGGCCAGCAAGTATTGTGCAGTCAGTCAGACAAGACTGAATTGCTCCAAGAAAGTATAATATCGCGCGCCATTGTTGGAAAATCTGCAAGTAAAATAACATCAAAACAAATTCTTAAGCCTGTAATCTTAACATTCTTACAAGTCCTAAAATTCAGCAGAATTTACCTCGAACCATCTCCACAGCAACGGTAGGAACATCTATTTGATCCTCAACCAACCGGTAAACATCAACAAGCTACAATAAAGTAAAGAAACGAGTATGCAATTCAATTTCAGAATTCTCGTAAAGCTAAACACAGAACATTTCAAGCTAAACACAGAACATTTCAAGCGTGGCTAACCTCTTGTACGTGAAGTTTAGAGTCTTCAGTCAAAGCAAGTAGTAATTGTTTACGAATTCCTTCATCAACCAATATCATCTTTGTTCCGTCCTTGATGGTGTCTGTTAGGTCTAGTTTCCGTGCTAGTTGTCCATTCCTTTGACTTGAACTAGAAACCAAAAGGAAGCAGTACACAATGTTAGACCCTAACAGAACATACTTGACACGAGACTTGAATTACACCCAAAATGAGTGTCCCGGATAAAACCGAAATCCTAAAACAGACCGAACCCACAAGGCCACAATTGGCAACTTAGTCAGACCCAATTGATCAAAATTGAAAAAAAGAACTGATTTGAAATGAAGCAAGACAACTGGAAAAAAAAAGTACAACTGCATAACAAGTAACAAAAACCTTCAAAATGACTAAACTTTTAACATGATTGACCTGACTTGTAACTGCTGTTCAAAAAATTAGAACCAGAAAAGAACACTAATAAAACACTCGAAACGGACCAAAGCCCAAAATGACCTTAACCTAATAATTTGTTCACCAGATGTACGTTAGTATAGCTAACCGGGAATTGTCACTGAAATAAAACAATGGAACATCTAGTAAAGGAGGTAGTAACAAAACTAACGTGTTTCTCAGTTGCAATGCTGGAGTATTGCTCATTCTTATAACGTTCTCCTTTGCAAGCACTATTAAATTTTCCAGTCGTTTCCACTGGAAAACCCCATCCTTAAAAAGTACCTGATACAGTAGTCCAAAGTCAGAAGCTAGAAGAATAAGGGATGAATATCATTAGTAGACAAGAAGAAAAGTCAAATATTAGAAGAGCAGGAGTCCCCGAAGACGCGAAGACAGGAATTTCAGTATTTAAAATGCAAACAGGCTTTACTTAAACTCTAAAGAAGGAAAACCAATTGAAAAAGTAATTGTGGTTTACAGCCATCTTTAAACATTAAACCTTCAACAAGCAAAAACAAAGACAGACTATAAATGCGATAACATTACCTGTATAAGACGTTCGCGGAGAGCAGGATTGGGATCGGTAAGGAGACGCTTGGCGATGTATGGGTAAGCTACCTAGTGAAGAAGTCAAGAACACAGTTTATCATAACTACATAGATTCAGTCGAGCTTATCATCATAATATATTAAGCTATCAGAAACATTAATACATTATACATTGGTCTAAGGTCTGTGCTCCCAAAAATGAAGGTGGTTTAGGTATTAAAAACAGTGAAATATGGAAATACGTTGCTAGACAATGGGATAAATGAGTGCATAGTATGTATATAAAAAGGACAGGCATGGGTGAACTACCAACCGAGCAATGATGCTAGTTGGTATTGGAAGAGAGTCTGTAAGGTTAAAAATTGTTTTGTCGCAGGCTTTCAAGATGGTATCTGGACTGCAATTGATAAACATTACATCATAGCCAGTGGGTATGAGTGGAAAAGAGAGAAGCATTTAAAATGCAACTGGGATAGGAAAGTGTGGAGTAGCACTTCAATTCCTAAGCTTTCTGTGATCACCTGGTTAGCTATGCATACTGCCCTCACAAAGGAAAAATTGTATAGAATTGGACGTTGTCCTGATAATTACTGCTGTCTTTGAGCTAAATAAATTCATACAGCCTCAAACTTTCACCAATCAGTTTACAAACTTAGGCCTGTTCCTTACTACTAACTGTCTTGCACATTTACTTCAAAACTACAGCAAGGAAATAAGTATTACCTCAAGAAATTTAAACTCCGGCTTCAGAGATAAGCAAATGCCTTCTTGTGTCAATAGAGACCGGATCACAAGAGAAAATCTTTCTGGTATACGGATTGGATACTGGTAGACAAGCTGATTGAATTTACCTGATAGTCACGACATATGGCTCAGTCATACAAAAACTAAACAACAAAAAAGGAAAAGTTACAAAGAAGAGATAAATGCAATCAATTCCTGATACAGGAAGATATGTGTCAGATGTAAAAACATTGCATATTTTTCCCCCATCCCAAATCCCAACTCTACATTCACCAGAGACAAATGTACCTCAGGGTTCTTATATAGCTAGTTAGCTAGTAGCTTAGATATTACTTGAATAAATACAAGACGGCTATTTGGAGCAATTCCACATCACATGAAAAAACAAACAAAATGAATACACTTGATGAACGAACAACTTTATACAGTTTTATCTTGATGGAAAGTGGAAACACACTTGATCAGTTGAAAAGGATGTATGAAAGTTTTTGTATGGTGACAAGAGTGGAAAACTATAAAGGCAAACAGGCCATATAGCCAGAAATTTATCTATGAAAGTATTCTGTGCCAAACCAGTAGCATAACCATTACAAATGTTCACCGTAAAACAAACTGAGGGAATCAACATTACCAGTCACACTTCTAAAGTTAAATTCTGACAGCCCTTTGCCAAGAGAGTTTTGCCATATAGCTTCTAAAGCAGGAACAATAGGAGACACATCAGTCCCCTTCGCCAGGAAACCAAGCCTCGTGAAATCATAAGCCATCTCAGCATAATCCTCGTTCACAGCATGGACAACAGCATCTATCAGAATCTGTTTATTTGTCTAAAATACAAAACACAGACAAGTTAATAATAGAGCTACTCATTATCCAAAAGGAATGACAATTTTACATAGAATTCAAGCTAAGGTATTTCTTACAGAAAATATTGAACTCAAGCTGAGATAATTTCCTAGAGTCTAAAAAGGAGACTACATGTGCATTTGAAAGAATCAAACTCTGAATCATGGTTTATGTAACATCACATTAAATCTAATGTCATATTGGTCCACTAAAAACAAATCAATTTGGGACTAGCGCTTTATTTTCTTTTATATTAGTTCATGAAACACAACGATGGTATCTTTGTTCTCAGGTAACAGTTCCAGGCAGAAAAAGGAAGAGAATCAAGAGATGAATATTGCGTTATCTTGTGCCACTTTGACGCTTCACTTTGACTGCATATTAGACAGAATAGTAATAGCATATTGGTAGGTCTCTCAAGTCAACGATGAAACTTTCTGATGATCACCTGGCTAAGCACAGCAACGTTTCCGAAGTCCACATATGCTATACGGCCATCACGCATTGCAAATATGTTTCCAGGATGAGGATCTCCATGAAACAGCCCAAATTCCAATAACTGCCGCAGTGCGGCACTAACTCCGACTGTAAGAAATCCATCAACGTCAATGCCAGCTTCCCTAATGGCCTACAACAGAATGGAATCAGCAATATCAGATTTGTTTTTAGGATTATAAAATCAAGACCAAGTTATGAAAAGACAACACATCAGACATTTCAAACCTGAGGATCAGTACACCGAACGCCGTCAATCCATTCCATCACTAAAATCCGTGATCCACAATATTGCTTGTAGACTTGAGGAATTTTAACAGTAGGATCATCTTTGAAGTTCTCCACAAAATCTTCTATATTCCGAGCTTCCTGTAATTCAGTAGAAGAGAGAGAAACAGCATAATTTAATACTATATCCAGTGGCATGAAACGTACAAAAACCCTTGCACAAAGTATAGCTATAGTACAATCACTTTTTCATCACGCGTGTTTGTACAAGGTACAACGGCATGTAAAGAAGTGAATCAAGAAAGGATGAATCCAGCTACAAAACATAGAACATCCTTACCTCAATCTTACACCACAGACACCTAATCCCATTTTCATAACCACTAATACATTGTTTAAAAAACAGAAAAATTAGTTTTTTATGCCTTCCCAGCAAAAGACCCGTTACGTAACATTTCAACTTCCATCAAGAAGGCAGGAATTAGCTTACATTTGTAAGATAAATATCCAATCAAGTAGCAAATGTAACATTCAAACCATAGAAAAGTGGAAGTGTCACATGCTATGATGAGAATGATCAGAGTAGCTAATACACATTCTATCTTTGGCAGCAAAAGACAAAACTTGTGCGAGGATAACTTACCAGTGTGTAATCAAGCTCCTCTAGAAGCTTCTCACCAAACTCATCAACAATCAACTCAGCATTGCAGCCTAGTTTCTGCATGCTGATGCCATTCAAGAATGATGCAAGAGTGCGGAAGAGAAAAAGGTCCCGATAAATTATAGGCTCTATGTTAGGCCTTTGTACCTGGGGGCCACATTTAAGAATCTCTTGATCAGTTGGCAAATACTTGAAATATAAACAGGAAATGTTGGTAAACATGGACAAAATTTACTGTTAAGTAATCAGTGAAGTAACAAATAACAAAGTGGAAGCTCCAGAAAGTTGTAAGACTTGTATTTCTAGTAAAAGAGCATGGATATCCAAATATTTATGAGACTAACCCACAAGCTAGACACATTGGTCCTTTTTAACCTTGAGCCCTAGTTATAGCAATTCATTAGGGATGCATTAATTTGTTGCCTAGACTCGTAGACTAATCACGGCTCTAGTAATCTAGGACCATGGTTGATTTTACAACTTGTACTTAGAATATGGAGAGTAAGGCAGCAAATGAAACACCTTAATAGCAACATCTTGGCCAGTAGAGCGAAGGGTGGCACGATAAACTTGACCTAGACTTGCAGCTGCAATAGTTTGAGACGAAATTTGGCTGAAAATGGTCTCAAGGGGTTGGCCTAGATCCTCCTCGATGATTCTGAAAGCAACCTATTAAAAATTGGGACAATTAGAAGCATCAAACTATGATTGTTAAGATGAATAGGGGAAGCATTTAAGCAAATCTAGTATGCATACCTGGTTAGGAAAAGGTGGAACATCATCTTGCAAAATACAGAGTTCGTTCATATAATCTTCTCTGATTATATCAGGTCTGTTAGCAAGAACCTGTCCAGCTTTGACGAAAGAAGGACCTAAATCGCATAAAAGGTTGCGAAGCTGGCGTGCTCGAAAGGGGACAACTTCCTCATCTCTACCAACCAAACAATCATATGAGAGAGTAGCCCAGTAGAGACCCAGGTTCCAAACAATCTCAACACCTCGTTCAATCAGTGACAAAACCGCTCCTCTTGATTCTAACACTTTGCTCCTCACCTGGTGTTGAGTAAAAACAAAGTTGATTACAATACTTGACCTCAAAGATATTAAGACAAACATAAACATAAACATAAACATAAACATAAACATAAACATTTACATTAACATACCCGTTGAGGAGTATACTTTCTGAAAGGCACACAAACACCACGTTCAATATCAAGTTGTTCTAACGCACTCGTATCACTCTTACTAATTTGCAATGCATTTGCTCTTACATTTATACTGGGTTTTAACTGGGTTTTATAAAGATATGATCTTTTAGCTACCGGAAATATTGTAAGAGATGGACATAAATTTGTACTGCAATTTCTGCAACTAACTTCCATGCTGGTAAAATCAAACTACCCACAACTTTACAATCATAAGTTTGATTTGAAAGATACTGGAAATTACTATGAATTAAGAAAATTATAATTTATAAGTATGATTTGATGATGTTCAAGGGTCGTCAGAAATGAGTGATTAATAAGTGACCACCAAAGTTTGTGGTGTTCATGGTGAAACCTGAAAACAGCCAAATTATGGATTTGTATCAACAGATTATTTTCGAAACGTCACGGATAAAAAAAGACTGGATTCTGCCTCCCGGGAATTTTAATTGTAGCGGATAAAAAGTCATCTCATCCCAATATTCAGCTTGATAAGGTGCCCAATTTGCCTTTCTCTTTGGGCCTTTTTTTTTTTTTTTTTTTTTTTTTAAGAATCAATGTTAATGGGGTGTTCTCTTCTTCATCGACAGTGCCACTAGTGTTGATGTGGAAGAACACTTGTATACACTTGCAGCGGAATTAGGCATTACGGTTGTAACTTCATCACAGGTAGGTAATTTTTTTGAAGGATTGTCGTATGTTGTCTATGTATGGAAGATTGGAAGTCTTTTTTCTGCTATCTTAGCAAATGAAATTAGTCGTTCTTTCCACAAATGTTGGTCACATTTTAATGCACCAAAATTTGGGGAGAGCAACTTCAGTCACAATTTGTCATTGCAAGCTTCTGGGTACTTCCTAGGTTAACTGAATTATACAGTTATGTACCTCCCTTTCAGTGCCCAATTGGTTTAGCCACCATTTTCAGTGGCTTCTTAATGTACCAATATTATCTATCTAAATATGATGTATGAGGCGCATGATCAATGTCGGCATATATCTTAATTTATTCTTCTAAGGTATCTACAATGTTTCTAATTCCGATTCTCATGTTAGCTAATGTTAACCCAAGATGCTACTGGAGAATATCATTATCTCCTTGTTTTGTTGGAGAGGTTTGGATGGAAAAGGGAGGGAAGAGAAAAGGAAAGGGGTAAAACACTTGTCTAAGTCGTTAATTGTTGGGAGGAAATGGAAGGAAGGGATATGGAAACATCCACTTTTTCTTTTAAATTTCTCCTCTATGAAACATTTGGGAGGAAAACAAAACCCTTGCCCCTTCCGTTTCCCTCCCTCTATGCTTGGATCAATGTTTCTGATAGTGGCAGGGAAGAGGGGTGGAGAGGAGAGATGGAGGGAGGGGAAAGGTAAAGAAAAACATATTTGAGATGTTAGCATCTGCGAATAACCATTCACATTATTTGTTGCAGCGCCCTGCATTGATCCCATTCCATAGTGTGGAATTACGATTGATTGACGGAGAGGGCAATTGGGAGCTTCGGAAAATCAAGCAATAACTTTTGTTGATGAAAGCAATGTCCCTGAATGACCGTTATCTTCATGTTCTCTTAAGTAGTGTGTCATTCTCTCTTATGCAAATTCTTTTTACCGCGGAAGTCCAGCCTTCCCCTTCAACATAGGGGTAGACACTAGAAACTAAGTATTAATAAGATTGCAAGTACAGAATTGTAAGTTATAGTATATGCAGCATATGTAAATCTGTAAAGCTATCGAAGCACAAGTTATACGAGTCATATCATTCTTCTGTCGAATTTTGATTATTTATTCCATAATGTTATAGCGTAAAAAACAAGCCTTTATTATTGCCAGGTGCTAGATTGCTAGTCCTTTCGATTTATATTTTCATTATTTAAGGTATTGCCTGTTCAGAACAAGCTTTGTTTTCCCTTTCACGCTTTTGAAAGCTTACGTTGGCATTCAATTTAGTTCCAGATATCAATTCACAGGAACAGTTGCATTAACCTTTTAACAACTTGTCTTGATGTTATAACAATCCTACAATTGAGTAGATGACTTAACTGGCTTCGAGATTTTGCTTCAAATGGAAGCTTGCAATTGTCTGTTCTAGTGTTATGTTTTGATCTCTGAAATTTTGTCTATCTCAAAGCTAACCTGAGCCAGTCATTGAGTAATGGCCAATTGATGACTTGAATAGTAATACAGATGTTAACTTTTGTCTTGTTGAACAAGTATAACTTGTGACGGTTGTGACAGCTCATAACACCCACTCACCCACACCCTTTCCTTTTCGCTTATGTTACTATATTCATTACAGCATGTGCTGAAATTAATATATCATCACTGTTATTAAGCTGATGCGCGTTCGGATGCAGTTTATAAAGACGAGTTCCTAGAGACCATATAGTCAATTTTGTGCTTTTGTTATAGAAGACCCAATGCATTCGGCAAGACACAAATTCCTACTTGTTTTACACAGTTTAAATAATGTGACTCGTACAAGGTGTCTTATTATTCACCCCCAGGCACCACATTTCCCGTTCATTGCACTGGAATATGAAACTCTGGTTATTTGGTTCAGAAGATAAAAAACAAATTGTGTTGCCATTCATGTTTGAAGTCCATAAGGCAGTAGCTACTTGCTCAGATGAAGTACTACATAACATGCTGTAAGCTAGGGCGAAATTCAGAAAATCAAGACCTCTCTGATGAGACACTTAAAGCACATCGTCCAATAGAGTTATTTCCCATATTAAAGCAGATGATCAATCCTTTGTGACCAAAAGCAGCTCATGTATACTAACATTTACAGTTTTTTGAATAACCGTAGAAAAGGGGTACTTTCAGCCTAAATCTACCTAGGTCTGTGGGGATCTCAACTAGGATTGCACTAGGGAAAATGGATCCTCCATTTCTTCCAATCAACTTACTCTACAAAATAGGTTTTTAATCACCCTCTCCCTCCTTCCGAATCCCTCCCATCCAAACAAAAGGATTATGTGAAAGCACTACTCTCTTGGTGTCCAGCGAAAAGCTCTAGAAAAAATAGTAGAGATCATCCCATATTTTCAAAACTCCACCGCCTGAAGTAAATTAAACTACCGCACATCAGCCCTTGAATGAAGTGGTAAATTACAATACAACATCACATCTATTTATATAGTAATATAATCGGTTATAAGATGAATGGTTGTGTGATTGTGTCTCTTAAATGAAGGGTTGTGCCCTTGTGCCTATTCATTATATTATCTCTTTTAAAGAAAGTACCTTAACGGATTTGCAACATAATCACAGTTTAATACAATAAACCCCAGAAAACCAAAATCGATAGAGCGTAAATTCTTAAATTCAGAAATGAAACTGCAAGATATCAGTCAAACTCAACAAGAAATCTAATTAGAGCACGACACTGATCAATCAGACTAGCTAAACTAATAGATTCAACAAGAAAGCTTCTATATATTAAAACAAGAGGAAATCTAAGCATCTTTTCAAGGCAGTATGCATTTGCTAATGTCTAGAGTACCTTAACACACACTAGTACTGTCCCGTCATTAAAACTTTTGAATGCACTAGTGCCACAATGCAAATTCTCTGTCCGCAGCTAGATCTTCATAAGTAATAACACCTTGCTACAGAAAAGAAAGTACTGGCGGCAAGTGAAAAATTTCACCAGTAATCCCCACAGGAGCACTTGCCTTCCTTAAAATGATGAAACCGCTTGTTGTCCCTAACAATCAACTCACGCCCAACAATCCTAGACATAATCTTGATAGCGTTGTGACAGTCACCACAGATTCTAAGGTTCTTAATGATCCGAAGAGGAGTCCTTGGTGGAGTACTGATCAAGCCATAAGCGATAGCTAACCTCTCACTGTGGTAAAGTAGAGCTTGCTCCTTAGCCTCTTGATCAATGTCGTGAAGAACATATCTAGTGTCTGGCACATAACTTTGTTCCTTCATAGCAGCCTTGTATTTCTCATCATCTTTGTACAGAGTCGGATTCTTAAACTCTGGAAGTCTGTTCCTTCCTTCCATCATATTCACAGCCATGCGCTTCTTCGGCGAAGGAGCTGGGATTTTGGTAGCATTGGCCTTGGAAGGATCGAGATGAGCTATGAGGTCATCTAGATGATCCTCAAGGTCAATATCCCCGTGAATCCAAGCATAATTTTTCAACGCTTCCCAGACGGCAACTGTTGGTTGGAACGGCAACTTTTGAACATACTCCTTGGCTTCAAAAAGATGTCCAGATGCTCCAAGAACGTCAAGTAAGGCCAAATAATGATCAAGCGTGGGTTCAATCCCATGGTCGGTGGTCATCTTTTGGAAATAAATAAAGGCTTCGTCGACGGCTTCGGCCCCAGCACAGGCAGCCAAGACTGCACGGAAGGTGTCGCTTGTGGGGTGGAGGCCGAGGTCCTTCATTTGCTCAAACAGGTGCAATCCCTCGTCCCCAAGGGAGTTAGTGGCATACCCAGTTATCATCAAATGCCAAGAATCAATATTGCGTTGGGGCATATGATCAAAGACACGGCGTGCATCAACCATGCTACCGCATTTGGAGTACATTTCAAGCACCTTATTGTTGAGCCTAAGGTCACCCCTAAAAGTGGAACGGAGATAGAAATCATGCACCTTTTTTGCATTCTCAAGCAGCTTAACATTCCCACACTTATCAAAGAGCACATGAAAAAGGTCACCATTATCGGGTTTTACTCCCTTCTCCATCAGCTCGATAATCTCCTTAACTTTGCCCTCCATGGCCAAACTCGTCAAGTTGACATTTTCATTAACCCCTTGGTTGGAATTCTGATTATTATTATTCCATTGATTAGGGGTTCTATTATGTTGATAAGTTTGATTGAAAGGAGGGGATGTTTGATGATTGGAATTAGGGTTTTGATAATGATTATAGGATTGAGTAGGATGATTGGAATTAGGGTTTTGATAATGATTATAGGATTGAGTAGGGGATGTTTGATGATTGAAATGAGCATTAACATTAACATTAGCATTAGCAGGGGGAGTATGAAAGGTGGAAAAGGAAGGATTAGGGTTTAGGAAAAATGAAAAAGGAGAAATAGAAGAACGGACCTTAAGAAGGGAGGATAGGGAAAGAGGAACAATTGGAGATCGAGTAGAAATCAGATGAGACGCCATTGCAGCCGCCATACTTACACACTAGGGCTTCTTCTTCTGCTGTTGCAGCACCAAATATTAATTATAATGGAGGAGAATATCAACTCGAATTAATTAAAACGGGTTTCCAATCAAATATTTGGATAAAACCGTCTCTTAATTAATAAAATGTTTCCTAATTAATTAACCAAGGCTCTGTCATTTTCGGTTGAAAATAATCGAACTTAGTAGAGCTGAATCGAAATATTTGTTAAAATATGAACTAAAAAAAAAAGATAAACTGAACATAAATGAGTTGAAATTAAGGTAAAATTAAATCAATTTCTGGTAGATGTACAATTGTTGGGCGTAAGTAAGTATCAGCCGTCTAGGCTATGAGCAACGTTAATAGTATTAGCACCCCCGTTAGACATGTTTTGGATCCTACGAGACTGAAGTATCCCTGCAAGTAACTAGGCATTATCTCCTCCATATCTTATCTTATATTCTTATCCCATTTATTTACTTAAAAGTAATAAACAAACAAATCTTGTTTACAATAATAAAGCATACAAAATTGCTTTCTTGGCCTGGTTTACAATCAAGTGGAATAATGTATGGATGTACTTGGTATGTATGTATGTATGTATGTATGTATGTATGTACTCCGTATGTAAGTGAGTAAGTTAACATTGGCTTATTAGTAGCATACTGCAACTTGCTTTATACGGAGTATATACAAAAAAAAATGACTAGGGAACCTTCCTGGCATTTTTCAAAGGATATTGTTGCCAAAAACACTATTACATTACTCTGTATATAAGAATGATTTATATTGTTAGTAACACATACATCACCTTATACTAGTATACTACTCCGGCCACTAGTACAGTAGGCACTACTACTACTACTACTAGTATTCCTTCTCATGGGGACACATCTTCAGTTTCCAACTCTGGTATGCACACTACTCAACCTTCTACTTTATTCCTTCCTTATCATGCATCTTCAACCGACCTTCACAACTGTTATCGTATAGCACCATTCATTCCGTCTCAACCATCACCTTAATAACCCCAATTCAACCATCACGCTTGCATCTACTTTTCACTTCCAACAAATTAAAGACAACAACTTGCTGCCTGCATGCATTCTGTCGTTGTTGTGTGTAGTATGTGATAGTGATTCAATCAGTGTATATTATATACTACCTGCAGGCCTATCTACAACAAGTAATAATAAATACTCAGTGTTGTTAGTTGGAGTGATGGCAGCTTACTAACTCATGGGATTTGAGCATTACCAAAGTGATGACACCTTATTACTAACAACTACATACCATGTCTTTAAATATAACTCTAGATTAGTATTGTTGAAAATGATCAGTGGGAAATGAGTCACCCAAACACATTCATATATCTTCTCTCTTAAGACCACAAATACAGGTTACACTAGCAAGGGTTTCCTATCCTTTGCAAATATAATCATGACTTTACAGGTAGGTAATGCTGTTTTTTACATATTATTTCATTATTGTTTTTTTTATAGAGAATCATCATCCGGATTATTATTTGACAGGGAAATGATGATAAGCTTCCGGAAGAGATTGTAGACGACTCCAACTTTGATATTCAACCAGATGTCATTGCCTCCATTGTTCGAGGGCGTGACACTAATGCCCTTATTACCCATGGAGGTATGGAAGGAATTGCAACCAAAACAGCTTCCTCCCTTGAACATGGGATCCTTTCCAGTGATGCACCTCTTAGACAAAAGCTTTACGGATTCAATATATACACCGAGAAGCCATTTAAAGGGTTTTGGACCTTTGTTTGGGAAGCGCTTCAGGACTTGACATTAATAATCCTAATGATTTCTGCTGTCGTTTCACTAGGAATTGGAGTTGCTACACAAGGCTGGACAAAAGGCGTGTATGATGGGATTGGGATACTACTCTGTATCTTCCTGGTTGTCATCGTCTCCGCTGTAAGTAACTATAACCAATCATTGCAATTTAGGGATCTTGACAGAGAGAAGAAGAAGACTTATGTGCAGGTCACCAGAGATGGATGTAGGAACAAAATACTCATTTATGATTTAGTTGTTGGGGACATTATCCATTTGTCTATTGGAGATATAGTCCCAGCAGATGGAATATTCATCTCCGGCTACAACTTACTGCTGGATGAGTCTAGTTTATCGGGCGAGAGTGAACCTGTTTATGTATATAATGGGAACCCGTTTCTTTTATCCGGAACCAAAGTACAAGACGGGTCGGCCAAGATGCTCGTGACTGCCGTTGGAATGAGGACTGAATGGGGAAATCTGATGGAAACTGTGAGCCAACAAGGAGACGATGAGACACCATTACAGGTCAAGCTCGACGAGATAGCTAAACTTATGGGAAAACTAGGGTTGGGATTTGCCGGGTTAACCTTTTTTGCGTTTGTGACTAGATTTCTGGTGGATAAAGGGATTCACCACGACTTAAGACAATGGTCTTCTAAGGATGCAATGAAGCTCTTAAACTATTTTGCTACAGCGGTTATTGTAGTTGTTATTGCAGTTCCTGAAGGGCTTCCATTGGCGGTCATGCTAAGCCTTGCTTTTGCAATGAAGAAACTTATGAGGGCTAAGGCACTTGTGAGACAACTTTCTGCTTGCGAAACAATGGGATCAGCAACCTGCATCTGTACAGATAAGACTGGCACACTAACTACAAATCACATGGTGGTTGATAAGATTTGGTTATCTGGCCTAAACAAGGAAATGAAAGCGGATGATCTTAAATCAGGAATATCTGAGTCTGTCTTGAGTACCCTTTTGCAAGCTACTTTGTTGAATACAGGTGCTGAGGTGGCAAAGGATCGTGATGGAAATGGTTCAATCATAGGCCAGCCTACAGCTTCAGCACTAGTTAAAGTTGGACTACTTCTAGGAGGTGATTTTGACGGCGTACACCAGAAGTACAGGGTAGAAAATGTAGAGCCTTTCAACTCTGTCAGAAAGAGAATGTCAGTTGTTGTGGCTTTACCCGGTGGTGGCTTCAGAGCCTTCTGCAATGGCGCACCTGAAATAGTCTTAGGCATGTGCAGCAAAATACTTGACTGCAATGGGTATTATGTTGATTTGTCTGATGAGCAAAGGAAGACAGTAGCATGTGTTATAGATGGTTTTGCCTCCAAAACCTTCAGGACTATTTGTTTGGCTTTCAGAGATATGGATGATGATTGGGATACAACAATCATTCCTCAAGAAGAATACACTTTAATTGCAGTTGTAGGAATAAAGGATCCAGTTCGTCCAGAGGTCAAGGATGCTGTACAAACATGTTTAGCTGCTGGAATTACTGTGAGGATGGTCACAGGTGACAACATTAACACAGCCAAGGCCATTGCAAAGGAGTGTGGCATATTAACTGAAGGCGGTCTCGCAATCGAGGGCTCAGAACTTCGCAACAAAACTCTTGAGGAGATGAAAGAGATGTTACCAAGAATACAGGTTATTTTTTCATATTTAATACAAACGTGTGACTTGGTAAGATGGATTTTGTTTTTGTAAGTTGATCAGTGTGTGCTAGAACATTGAGTGTTTTTCATGGTAGGTAATGGCTAGATCTCTACCATCGGACAAGCACACTCTTGTTAGTAATCTTAGAAAGCTTGGGGAGGTGGTTGCTGTGACAGGCGATGGGACCAACGATGCACCAGCTCTGCATGAGTCTGATATCGGACTTGCTATGGGCATTGCAGGGACAGAGGTCTGCCCATCTCTTTCATTAACGTGCCATGCATTTTGAATTGTCGCGGGTGTAGCCAAATGTCCTAAGTTGTGATGTACTGTATTCAAAGTAGAGTAAAATTCTTAATTCATATCCACCTTTGTTATTGCAGGGGACCGATTGTCGTATGAAAATATCCCCTCACCCATAAAAATCAGAAATGCTCTCTCACAATACTCTTGACATATACAATTTGTCAGGTAGCAAAGGAAAACGCGGATGTCATAATTTTGGACGACAATTTCGCAACCATTGTAAGCATTGCTAAATGGGGACGAGCAGTATATGTAAACATACAACGGTTTGTGCAGTTTCAGCTAACAATTAACATTGTAGCACTTATGATCAATCTTGTCTCTGCATGTATTGCTGGTTAGTGAAACAAGTTATTCTGTTTATGGAATTAAACCCCCATAAACGTTGGATAATTTTTTCTTACGATTTCTTGTTTTATAACAATGAGATTTACAGGAATACCTCCACTTAAGATTGTACAGTGGTTGTGGATCAACTTGATCCAGGATACATTTGCTGCCTTGGCCTTGGCTACAGAACCGCCAACGGATGCCGTAATGAAAAGACCGCCTCATGGACGAGATGCAAGCCTTATTAGCAAGGCTATGTGGAGAAATATTGTGGGTCAAAGTGCGTACCAGTTCAGCGTCCTTGCTGTTCTAATTTTTGATGGAAAGAGACTACTTAAACT